>JAMKCH010066626.1:0-13262 GCA_023653785.1 Ophioderma brevispina
ATGTGGCAGCATTGGGTTGCCCCAGGAGGTCCAGTACACGACGCGTTTTGTTTCCCTCTGGCCACCACCTGGTTGATGTTTTCCTCCCATATGATACCCCCAATACCATCAAGAGCCGCGCCACCTTGAGTCCGATGCCTGAATATAGTCCCTCGGAAGGGTGTACCACTTATTTGTCTTCCATTTTTGACGTGTCATGGCTGTATGGGCTCTCGTCCTAAAACAACATGTCGCCAGTGTCCGAATCTGTAATCTTCCTGTGCTCCCTAGCCCAGCGAATTCGAGCAAATCTGTGGTGAACGGTTGGACGTTGACATTTGGTCATTCGTCGTACCTTTTCGGTAACCATGTTGAAGGCAATCTCCGAATACGATTTAAAGTTTGGCGGGAAAGTTTGATTCCATAGTGTCTACTCCCACATGATGTTCTGATGATTTTATAGACCATACTCTGTGATATTCCGAGGAATTCAGCGACCCTGGCTTGTTTGTACACTTTCCCATCGTAGTGCCTAAGGACAATGCCTTCGGACGAGGCATAACCTAGGGAACCGCTGTGGTCAATTTTTCTTGTAAAGGTAACCACAACTCTGAAAAACGTGAGCTCGTTACACACAGGCTTGAAAGCATGGAAAAGGAACAAACAACAGCTAACGTTTGGCCATTTATAGCTCCCAACAAAAGGCAGTGTTACGTTAAGTCGAAATTATGCATGATTCACTTCACCTGGGTATTGTGGATTCATTATGTAATCAATCAGCTACTCCAATCATCATCTCATATCATCATCATCATCATCATTGTATGGTCCTGGTACCATCATCAACATCCGTCATCCCCGTCATTTTTATAATTATTATTATTTCACTATCGAACCAGCTTGGTTCAAGAGACTCTTTAAATAGTTTTACTATACATTAGTCCATTAATATTTTTATGATTTGACCCAAAACAATTGCAAAAGAATAATTTGGTGTTTTATATTGAAATTGTCCAAAATAATATATGAAAAGTTTACCAAATCAACCTAGTGGAACTGTTCAAATCAGGGAAACGTTTGTACAGGGGTAAACTTGAAGTTCGATTTCTTTAAATGACTGTACCAATCTGTTTTTTTTTTTTTTTTAATTATTGGGCTACTCCTAACGTTTAAAAAAAGGTATCGTTTGCCCTATCTATCGTACAGTTAGTACAATGGCGAACAACAGTTCAAGGTCAGCCCTGGGGTAATATTCCAGAGAATGGTCCGAGTTTGATCGGACTGGGTAAAACTGTTCAATTTGTCCCACTAAATAAAGGTTAATAGATTCTGTATTTGACTTTCCTTATATAATTACAGAGCTATGACTTAGTGACTTCATAGACCCTATTGCCCCCGTCACATTTGGCGTTCCAATTATGCAACGAATATTATTTATATCACCCGTAGATTTTTCGGCTTCTGTATCACCCCCCCCCCCCCCATTAGCCGACAATTTTACACCCAGTTTTTTTGTATAACGATGAATATCTGAAATTTTTACCCCCATTGGTGACCTTGACCTATTTTGACTCATAACTATTGAACTATACCTGCGGATAGGGCAAATATACTTTTTTTTTATCCTGGACATGTATCGTACAAGTTGCATACTTTACCACGCGCGTTTTGATCCTTTTCCTATTTCTACCCCTGTAGAAACCTTACCCCCTTAAAGTATGTGTTCCACTCCTTTGATTTGGTAAACTTAATATGTTGTTTTTAACGGTTTTCGCAATACATTTCGGTAGAAATTGTTTCTTTTGCATTAGTTTTGGGTTACGGCCTTATTTATTCTATTTTGACTGGCCTACATTGGTCTTTTAGAATGGGCATTTTGACATCTGAACAAGCTCACCAACACCTACATTAGCCGACTTTGAATCGTATTTTTATAAATTTATCAATACCCATCGAATTAATAGTTTTCAATCGATTAATTCTTATCTAAATGCCAACTAAACGTTTTTGAAAAGCTACAACTTTCTTCCAACTTGGATTTCTAACGTTTCTTCAACATGTCTGAAGTAAATGGTTGAGCAAGGGTAGAACATTTGTAAAATTTACTGTCTGTTGTTGTTTTGTTGTTTTTTTTTCTTTATTATATTTACAGGCCACAAAAGAAATCACAGACATTCGTATCAACCTTGTACCACACTACAAGTCCGTTTGTGGGGTTATTGGAGCTTAAATATTAAAATTCACAAATTTGGTTTTCGATTTGTCATCATGGATATCCAAATACTTGGGGTAAAAAGAAGCCATGGTTGCATGTCCGTCAGCTTGGGATTAGAATGTGATGGCCACCACTCCGAGTGAATTGCAAACGAGTCTCTAGCAGCATTTAATACAATTTGTAGTGTGGTGGATGTAAGATTGTTTTTTTATTATTATTATCAAAACAGCGTCGAACACACAAATGCCACGATAGCATTACCACGAGGAGGTATAGTGTTATTCCCACATGCATAAAGTTTTTTTGGGGTGGCAAGATTTTAGTACAAGTACTCCATGGGATCAAAGAGAGAAAGATGCTTGCGTAAGGACATTGGTTACGCATATCGGCGAAGTAACTGATTTCTGCGGAGTTAATATTGTCTAATTATACCTTTACATACTCTGGGGGATGTCAAGTGCAAAAGTTGCACATTTGATTGAAAATGAATAAAATGTCATCACAATTTCTTTTCCTAAATATCAGTGATCAGTAGATATACATCATGCAGCATTGACTCGAGCAAATAATAGCACTGTTGATATCCAGTAAATCCGCTCGGTATGCAGAGGATAAAGCACTACAAATTACTTTTCAACTGTATGGGTAATAACAATGGCTCTGTACTTCCAGATAAAAAGGATTTCGGGTGCTCATCACCAGATTAAGATTGAGCTATTTTTTTCATGACGCAAAGCACAAGATACTCGTCCTCTTTCACGAATTAATCAATCTTAGGCTTCTACTGTGCGTTCAATTAACTTTGCCCATATATTGCATCATTTTTCCGAAAAGGAAACACAGATGAACAGAAAATCATGAAAGAAAGTTGTTTGGCAGACTATGACCTAACATCATTGTGCAAAAACAAAACTTAACTTACAGTAACTTGCCGCGTAACCCCATTTCTTTTCAATTTACCGTGTTGTTAGCATAGGTCGCTAGCTCCCCTTCTTTTGTATTTTTCTAAATACCTGGTGGTAAATTGAATAGAAATGAGGTCCCGCAATAAGTTATGGATCTTGGTTCTGCACAAAAATGTTAGGTCGCAGCTTACCAAGCAACATATCCACCGTGAGTTTTGTTCACATTAGTTTCTTTTTTCAATAAATGATGAAATATACAGTCAAAATTATTGAACTCACAGTAGAACCTCAAAGTTTATTTTTATCGCAAACGAGGCCAGCTCAATCCAAACTAGGTAGACGTTTCATATATAAGTCCCAAGTATACAAAAGAGTTGCCATTGATTCCGTCCTGCGCTACTGCACTTCTATGTGAAACGTCTACCCTAAACTGGGCGGGGATAATTAGTCTAACGCCTGACATCTATTAACTGCATGGACAGTAACAAATAGTTCTGCAGTTCCAACTAAACAAAGGGGAATCTGAAGAGCTTTGTCCGCTGAATACCAGGTGGATTTACTTGTCAATAATGCCATTATTTGCTTGAGTCAATGTAGTATAGTGTATGTCCCTTGATCACTGATATTCAGAAAAGAAATTGAGATGGCATTTTATTCATTTTCATGAAAATGTGCAACCTTTACAATTGCCATAACCAATAAATGGTAATTATAAAATGTATTATTATTTATAGTGGAAAATGGTTTACTTCTGCGAAGTATGTAACCAAAATGAACTATTTTTCCGTTGATCCCAAGGCCAAAGGGACTTTAGCTTCAATAGGGCCTTAATTTATGAATGACCCATTAAAATTTAGAACATTGTCTCGATGGTTTTATTTGGTAGCAGGTACCTTCAGATAACAGAAAAGTGATGATGCAAAATTGAATGTGTGTGCGAGCTGATAAAAAATGGCAGTTTTTAAAATGGCCGCCAACTCCTCCTATTTTAACATATATTATAGCTCTGAAGTTACCAATTTTACATATTCTATAAAATAATTAAATGAAACTTAATAATGTCAGGTTTGTTGAACTATTTATAACATAAAATGTTAAATTGGTGTTATTTTATAATTCAAAATGGCCGCCAATGTGTAATACGTAGGTTATAAATTATGTTAATAGCCAAACCAGGAAATTGTGACAGCATTCAAGTAAACACCATTTAAGCAACATATTATGCAATGATTATGCAACAAATTCAATTATTTATATAACATTAAATAATATAAGTGGTGCTATGTTTTAATTTCAAAATGGCCGCCAATGTGCTATGAATATCCAATTTCAAACATGATACAGGGGAATCGGTTTTCATGAAGGTCAATCTATCTACATCATACACCCAGTGCATAAGCGGCGCTAGCTACGCCACATCACCTAGCATCAAATAAGAAGTTGACACCCATATCATGTTGCACACCTTTGCTGTTACCAACTCTGGTGTGAATCACATAGCAATTATCTGTCCCTGAGGCATATAGGCAATCGAGCCAGGGGAGCTAAATTCCCATGTCGTCCTAACATGCCCAATGGTTTGCTGTGCACACTAAGTGCTAAATGGGACCAAATGTGCGTGAAAATGAGCCAAACGGGCACTCAGCTGTTTTTTTTTAAAAGACAGGATGTGCGGTCCCGATGTCCAAACATGGCTTGGGAACTGTTTTTGTCTCTTAGGGTCTTCGAAACTATAATTTAGAGAAAGCTACAGGCTTCTGAACTGAAGATCTGAGCATATTGAGGCAAACATTTTCCCAATGGGGACACCTAAGTGTTAAAGGGGGATGGCCGGATTTAAGGATGTGAAGTTTTCATCTTGATAGATTGGCCTTTACTCGAAAACCCCATCTATAAAGTTTCGTGCAGATATTTCAATCCGTTTTGCTGCGAGAGCTAAAAATGTGATTTTGTAAGCCATAAGAGTACTGTGTAAAATTAATAATGGTCGACCAAAATGGGGCACATTTTCGCTCATAACATCCAAACCAAACATCCTTTGGCTCTAAGATTTCACAGGGTAAAAGAGAAAAATAAAAGCTTTCTTCTGAGAGCGAAATGTTGACCACTTCCGGTAAATCTGGGGACGAGGTTATTAGCGATCGGGCAATGGACCCTTAGGAATTAAGCTTCGCCTGAGGGCTACTGGAACTACTGGAGAGACGCGAAATTGGGGTCTTTGGGCCACACATATGTCACCAGTTCACCGTGTCAGTATTTTCTGCAAGGAATATTTTCGCACAGGACGAGAAAGTACACTTGCTTTTGAGATATTCATGAGATATTTGCCCATCTTAGCCGCGAGCCGGGGATGGTATGGATGTTGTTCTGAAGCTTGGTTTCGGCAGGGACGTGGATCCGAGGGTCTGGAAGTGGACCCATATCTATAACAACTTTCGGCCAACGTTGGAAACCAAAGCGAAACCGCAGATACAGATTTTAGGCCAAATTTAACATGAATTTGCCATTTTTTAAATCTAAATTTTGACTGTTTTAGCAAATTGATCGCCGGATTGATGAAATTTTTCCAATAATTATTTGAAAAAAATTGAAAACGTGACCCATCTCTATACCAAACTTGGGCAGTGAGTCATGTGAAGAATTGACATTGTTTGCCCATTTGCAGTAATAATGACAGGTATAACGTGCTAGATGATCATAATTTGTAATAGGGAACAGAGTTAAGGAGAAAGTTCAAGTTTGGAATCTTTAGATCTGTAGAGAAATTTCTAGAACAATCCACAAGTTTATCTATTTATAGGGATGATGTATTTTCGAGGAGTCCCATTAGCCAACATCATGCTGGCGTAGTATCAAGTCTAATTATATAAACACCCCCAAAAGAGTAACACCCCACTTGATCGATCCCACCCCAGGATTTTAAAGTTGCAGTAACAATCATACTGTTTCCGTGGAAGTCAATGCAATCTGCTTCTTCTCTGCATTAGTACATGTGGAACTGTATTTTTGTGAAAATTATGTTAATAGCTAATCCAGGAAATTGTGACAGCATTCAAGTAAACACCAATTAAGCAACATATTATGCAACGAAAAAGCAAACAAATTCAATTATTATATAACATTAAATATATAAGTGGTGCTATGTTGTAATTCAAAAGGGCCGCCAATGTGGACTGAATATCCAATTTCAAACATGATACAGGGGAATCAGTTTTTCATGAAGGTCAATCTACCTACATCATATAACCAGTGCATAAGCAGTGCTACGTCACATCACCTAGCATCAAATCAGCAAGAAGTTGACACCCATATCATGTTGCACACCTTTGCTGTCACCAACTCTGGTGTGCAGGGCCGTAGCCAGGGGGGGTGCGACGCACCCCCTCAAAAATGACAAAGGTCCGCTTTTTGATGCTGAAGGTCCGCTTTATCATTTTGAAGGTCCGGTTTGTGATGTTAAAGTTTGTCGCTTGCCTAAATTTTGTTGTTGTAAGTGATTGTGCTGCTGCATGGTATTTGAATGAATTAGCAGCGGTTAATACTATTGCATTGCCAATTGTTGGTGTCATTATACTTTTTTTTTGAACGCTAATACGCTACGACGATGTCATGTTAACCATAATCCCACCCCCCCTTCAGAATTTGAAGACGACGGTGAAAAATTGTGGGTCAACCGGCGAGCGCAGTGAGCCGAAAAAATTGGTTTGTTGGTACGCAAAAGGTCCACTTCTGGCAAATCCGCACCCCCCCCCACATAAATTCCTGGCTACGGGCCTGCTGGTGTGAATCACAAAAGCAATTATCTGTCCCAGAGGCATATAGGCAATCGAGCCAGTGGGAGCTAAATTCCCATGTCGTCCTAACATACCCAATGGTTTGCTGCAGCAAGTGCTAAATGGGACCAAATGTGGGTGAAAATGAGCCAAAACGGGCACTCAGCTGTTTTTTTTTTTAAAACAGGATGTGCCGTCCCGATGTCCAAACATGGCTTGGGAACTGTTTTTTGTCTCTTAGGGTCTTCGGAACTATAATTTAGGGAAAGCTGCAGGCTTCTGAATCGAAGATCTGCCTAAATTTGAGCATATGAGGCAAACATTTTCAAAATGGGGACATTAAGTGTTAAGAACTGAACTAAGCTTCACCTGAGGGCTTCATAACTACTGGAGAGGCGTGAAATGGGGGTCTTTGGACCACACATAATGTCACCAGTTCACCGTGTCAGTATTTTCTGCAAGAAATATTTTCGCACAGGACGAGGAAGTGCACTTGTTTTATACTTATTCATGAGATATTTGCACATCTTACCCACGAGCCGAGGATGGATGTTGTTCTCAAGTTTGGTTTCGGCAGGGATGTGGATCCGAGAGTCTGGAAGTGAAGCTATATCTATAACAACTTTCGGCCAAAGTTGGAACCCATAGCTATACCGCAGATAGAGATTTTAGGCGAAACTTAACATGAATTTGCCATGTTTTAAATCTAAATTTTGACTGTAATATGATGAAATTTTCCAATAATTATTTAAAAAAATGAAAACGTGACCCATCTCTATACCAAAATTGGCATGAAAAAGGGACTACTCATATACCAAAAGAATGAAAATTCCTATCATTCATACTTGGGCAAAGAGTCATGTGAAGAATTAACATTGTTTGCCCCATTTGCAGTAATAATGATAGGTATAACGTGCTAGACCATCATACTTTGTAACGGGGAACAGAATTAGTAAGGAGAAAGTTCAAGTTTGGAATCTTTAGATCTGTAGAGAAATTTCTAGAACAATCCACAAGTTTAGAGAAGTCTAGCTATTTATAGGAATGATGTATTTTCGAAAAGTCCCATTAGCCAATATCATGCTGGCGTAGTACCAAGTCTTATTATATAAACACTCCCAAAAGAGTAACACCCCACCCCTCATTTGTGGCGATCGACTGAGTATTGTTGAAGTTATGGCCACTTGACCGATCCCACCCCAGGATTTTAAAGTTTGTTTGGGTGTTTAGTTAATTATAATGTGATTGTTAGGAGATGACTTAAGAATTATAGAAATCTCTTATGGAAGAGTATTAACTGTAATTTATAGAGATTGAGGAGACATGTTCATGCTAGACCTTTAGATAAGTTTGTATTGACCAAGTAGATGATGTTTGTTAATTCAATAAATCTACACGTTATCAAGTGTGCGTTTACTCTTAGGTTCAGGTGTGTGCGACTTCGATTTCCAAAACTTTGAGGCTTTGGAACTGATTTTGTCTCTAAAAGTAGGATCTCAGGAACTGACATTTGCAGACGTGGGAGCTAAAGTTAGGCTAACGTTTGCTTTAGAGGCATTTTTCCCCAAAAGGTAACAGTAAGAACTGATGGGGATCTTAGGAACTGCTGGAGATGCGTGAAATGGGGGCTTAATGGCTGTATCTACCAGTAACACATCCCTATGCTGGTCCCCCTCCCAGGATATTGAGAGATTTCCAGAATCCATTGTGGCAAGATGCATTACCCACATCAATCAAATTACTTTTCTTTACCATTCCTATATATGTTGCAACTCAGAAAAATATGCATGTTTGAAATATACTGGGGAAAATGTGAATCGATAGCAAAAAACAAACAAAAACCATTAATTTGAAGATATGATTCATTGAGTAATAGAACCAGCCAGGTTTTACCATTAAACTGTACATATAAATCTAACTTATAGCAACTTGGTAACCATACTGGGGGGATATGCAGAATGCCCAGCATAATGTAGTTCAGGGCGCTCCCGATTTATTTATGAGTGTGAATCTCCTTTTCCCATTCCAACAAGTATGACGGCATCTTGGGTTACTTATTTAAGGGTAATTCTGATATTGCTACAATAGCGGCCATTCTGTATTTGGCTGCCATTTTAAGATAAACTAGTTCCTAAATTATTTTAATGATTATTTTAATAGGTTTCACAAGTTCAGTCATTCCATACCTTTAATAAACTTAATGCAACATTTACCGGTTTGAATAGCGATATTCAACAACACTGAATTTCTCTGTTGGCGGCCATTTTGAATTTCAAGATGGCTACTAATGTTGCTGGCAAATTTGTTTTGAACTCAGAACCCCTCGGTGTATTTTTATAGATAATTGTTTATACAATTGGCACTTAAATTGTATGATATATGGTCATAAATGACCTAGTTATTGATGACATAGGTTCAGATACCACTAAAATGGCAGCCATTTTGATTTTTGGCCATATCTGAATTCGCACACACTTCTGAAAATTGCATCAGGCAGTTTTGTGATCTAGAGTACCCATAGATCATATTTAGACATGTAAATTTATGTTCTAAATTTTCATCACTAGGTGTCAACTTTTATGGTTGAAGTCCCTGCACTATATATATATATAGAGAGAGAAAGAGAGAATATATCTGTAATCCAGGTTTGTATAAAAAATAGGAATCAATGCCAAATTTACAATCCGAAGGTAAGCTCAAAATGGCTGAATAACAGGTAACTTGAAAATTCCATCGCAATTGCATGAGGTATTTTTCGATTCAATATATCTAACAATAATATATTTCACTGAAGTTGTATACGTCTTTTCCCCTGTGCGCTAGAGACCTTAGGGAGGCCGATAGGTTTGGGACAAGTCATTGACCGACACTGTAGATCAATTGCTAGCAGCACAGACTCTAGAGAACCGTCAAATCGACCCCATTACGATGAAAGTAGCTCTCACACTTGAAATTGTATCACACTTGATGTGATTCATGGGAGCCGAAAGGCCTGATATTGAGATCTCATCCGTGGCGGCTAATTTTAACACGCAAGTCTTTATTTGCTTGGCTCGTCGAACATGTTTCAAGTGTTTACTTACCCATGCGTGTCAGAGGCAAAATAACAGGTTCTAACGACAACCACGGTGGCCAGAAGGCATAATGTGCGAATCGTAAGTATCGCTTCCAATGCAATTAGTGAAAGTCATTTCCGCATTAATGCTAATGGGAAAATGATTTTCCCAAATTTGAGATATTACATCTAGGAGAATTCTGTCATGAAAACAACAGAAAAAATGAATAAAATCAAATAATTTGGCAAACATCTGAACTCTGTTCAATAGTCAATAAGCTGAGATCACCAGATTTTCGGTTTGTTGCATGTACCTTAATAACATATATCGTTTACATAAGATGTACTAAAACTGGAAAGCTTGTGGAATCCAAAGACAACAGTCTTGCAAGCTGTGTCTATTTTATAATATATTTTTTTTCAATACCTTCATTTGTATTTGCTGTCCAAAGTTCTAAAGTCAAGATATGTCAAATTAAAATGTATGTATTAGTCAATCAATCAATCAATCAATTTATTACAAATTTCCATAATACATAATACAAATACATTAAGGAGCACACAAACAATGACAATTATGAAGGAGATGGCCAAAAGGTCAATAAGGCCAGAGGCGGCCATCCCCTAAAACTTAAAAGTTACATACAACTACGAAAGACATTAAAATAAGGGTGAAAATAACAAAATAAGACATATGCCCCAAGATAAACAAATTTACTCAAGAGAAAAAAAAAAAAAAAAAAAAAAATTTGATGGATTTGCATAGGGATTTGTCTTGGATGGATTTTGGAGGTGGTTGTAAGTGGATTGCTGTGAGGTGTATGTGATTGATATAGGATGTAGGAGGTTTCTGTGGGGTTGCTGTGGTGGTAGGGGGTGTAGGTGGATTGCTGTGAGGTGTATGTGAGGTAAAAAGTACAGAAACCAGAGAGAAAAAGTTGGGGGTAAAAAGTACAGAAATCAGACAGATGTCCCAGAACTGACTTTTTATATCTACTAGACATGTAAATTTATGTTCTAAATTTTCATCACTAGGTGTCAACTTTTATGGTTGAAGTCCCTGCACTATATATATAGAGAGAGAAAGAGAGAATATATCTGTAATCCAGGTTTGTATAAAAAATAGGAATCAATGCCAAATTTACAATCCGAAGGTAAGCTCAAAATGGCTGAATAACAGGTAACTTGAAAATTCCATCGCAATTGCATGAGGTATTTTTCGATTCAATATATCTAACAATAATATATTTCACTGAAGTTGTATACGTCTTTTCCCCTGTGCGCTAGAGACCTTAGGGAGGCCGATAGGTTTGGGACAAGTCATTGACCGACACTGTAGATCAATTGCTAGCAGCACAGACTCTAGAGAACCGTCAAATCGACCCCATTACGATGAAAGTAGCTCTCACACTTGAAATTGTATCACACTTGATGTGATTCATGGGAGCCGAAAGGCCTGATATTGAGATCTCATCCGTGGCGGCTAATTTTAACACGCAAGTCTTTATTTGCTTGGCTCGTCGAACATGTTTCAAGTGTTTACTTACCCATGCGTGTCAGAGGCAAAATAACAGGTTCTAACGACAACCACGGTGGCCAGAAGGCATAATGTGCGAATCGTAAGTATCGCTTCCAATGCAATTAGTGAAAGTCATTTCCGCATTAATGCTAATGGGAAAATGATTTTCCCAAATTGGAGATATTACATCTAGGAGAATTCTGTCATGAAAACAACAGAAAAAATGAATAAAATCAAATAATTTGGCAAACATCTGAACTCTGTTCAATAGTCAATAAGCTGAGATCACCAGATTTTCGGTTTGTTGCATGTACCTTAATAACATTAATCGTTTACATAAGATGTACTAAAACTGGAAAGCTTGTGGAATCCAAAGACAACAGTCTTGCAAGCTGTGTCTATTTTATAATATATTTTTTTCAATACGTTCATTTGTATTTGCTGTCCAAAGTGCTAAAGTCAAGATATGTCAAATTAAAATGTATGTATTAGTCAATCAATCAATCAATTTATTACAAATTTCCATAATACATAATACAAATACAAATACATTAAGGATCACACAAACAATGACAATTATGAAGGAGATGGCCAAAAGGTCAATAAGGCCAGAGGCGGCCATCCCCTAAAACTTAAAAGTTACATACAACTACGAAAGACATTAAAATAAGGGTGAAAATAACAAAATAAGACATATGCCCCAAGATAAACAAATTTACTCAAGAGTATATTATAAATGCGTTGTTTTTTGTATTGATTTCTAACATGTTTAGCTGATTTTGAACTTTTTAGATTTTCATGTAATGAATTCCAAAGAATTGGTCCGGATGTTCTAATTGATTGATCTGAAAAATACCTTTTTGTTTTGGGTCAAATTATAATCATTGGAATTTCTCGTATTATAATTATGAATGGCATTACGCCGAATAAAATACCCATCAAAGGAGATTGGTAGTTGATTTGTACTGGACCTGTACATAAATAAGCCCAATTCCAAGTTGTAAGTGTCAAAAATATTAAGAATGTTATGATCAGAAAATAATGGTGCGGTATGGCTTCTATAAAGGGCATTTGATATTGTTCTAAGAGCCCATTTTTGGAGTTTGAAGAGTTTATTTTAGTAAATTTTTGGCGCGTTTCCCCATGTTAGAAAAGCATAATTTAAATAAGGTAAAACAAGAGTACAATATAGGGAATGTAAAATACGGCCTGGTACAAAATGTTTAAGCTTGTTAATGATACCAATATTTCGTGATACTGTTTTTGAAATACCATCGATATGCTGTTTCCCAGTTAGGTTTTCATCAATTACAACCTCTAAAAATTTAGTTGAAGATACTCTTTGTAAAGACACATCGTTAAGATGATTTTAATTGGTTGTGCATGAAAAAAAATTATTACTTGAAGATTTTCCAGCACCAATATTTGCTGTCATAATTATGCGGAGTTCCTAAAACCATATAATTTGTTTTTGAAGCATTAACGGACAATTTATTAGCTCTAAAACCAGTTGCTTATTAGCGTGGCTACCACACACCCACATTTTCCTAGGAGTACCTTTAGAAAACGTCTTAGGCCAAGAAAAAAAGTTTGTCTCAGCTTCCCGCGCGCATAGCTTTTAAAAATATATTTAGCGCGTAGCTCTATGCGGCAGCGGCGATTTTTACACTTTTTTATTATTTTTTTTTTTATTCAGGCGATACTCGGTACTTTTCTTAACATGAAGTGTGTCCAAAATTTGGAAACCAACGATACTATAGTACGTTTTTTGAAGAGCGATCTTTGGTGCTGGGATGGGCAGGGATGATGATCAAAA
>JAMKCH010066627.1:0-47616 GCA_023653785.1 Ophioderma brevispina
GAGGGTATTGAAATAAGGTACCTGACCCTCGGCCATGTAGTTTGGAACGTCCACAGGATATGCACCACCGGAGCTTTGGATCAAATCAAATTCTTTATTGTAATGTAAACTGGTTAGTGATTAATTAGGATGCAATTCAAAAGTTGAAATTTCAATGAGACTGTATCATAATTCATTTCAGGGAAGTCAAAAAGTTGTAATTGTGTTAAGACTTTTTTTAGTAATCAAGTCAATCCGATCAGTTACAAAATAAGCCCTGTTTCGAGCCATACACTTCCACGCCTATCACCAAGCAGACACGCAATTCATTTTTCTGAATGCGAATCAATGTAAAAACAAACTACAACACCATTAGTCGTCATTGAATTCCGATAATGACTGGCACAGTGTAAACGCCATATCAGTCAGGCAGACTGTATCCTCTGATCAATGGCATATCATAAATTATGTCAAACATGGATTTAGATTTTAAATTGGGTTCAACATGTTTAACATTTTACCTACTTGGTCCTCTCTTGCTTCATTTCATAAATTACGAAAAAAGAAACATGGGATTGATATGTTGGTGGGTTTGAAGACAAAAAAAAAACCCCCCCTCCCCAACCCCAAAAAACCCCCCCCCCCCCCCCAAAAAAAAACTATTTATAATAACAAAATATTGACTTTCTGATTAGCTGCAATCACTAGGTTTATTTAAGCTGCACAGTAGCAGATTGGCACAAACAGTGACAAAAATTTTAAAAACGTCATCGGATTATCTTG
Source organism: Ophioderma brevispina (assembly GCA_023653785.1). Taxonomy (NCBI): domain Eukaryota; kingdom Metazoa; phylum Echinodermata; class Ophiuroidea; order Amphilepidida; family Ophiodermatidae; genus Ophioderma; species Ophioderma brevispina. The sequence continues at coordinate 763 of JAMKCH010066627.1, forward strand.
CACAGATTGTTGGAATATTATTGCACAGAAGTGAAGGAATTATTGGAATGGTCAAATACATTGTGGGGGGGTTAAACATGGTTTTGAGGATTCTTTCTCCTCCTTACTAACATAGAAATATGCAATTTGTTTATTGTGACTACTTCTTCAACAACAAGGCCCTACTGCCACCATTATGATAGCATGAATAGGTCTAAAAATTAGCTCTATGTTAGCATGATTTTTTTTGGTGTAGGTTACGTCCATTTAAATGTCAACTTCAGAACAAAAATTGTGAAGCAGGACGCTTTAATGTTGCTTGATTAAATGTTTGCTCGGAATGTATGAAATATTTTCCCCTGAGAGTGTTGATTTATTGAGCTACACATGCACCACACATTTTTCCAGTTTTAGGTACCCAAACCAGAACACTGGGATAGTTATTTCAGCAGCCAGTCCCTATTGAAATAGACGTATGGCGCACTTGTGATTTTATTTGCTATGTTATTGCTTTTCATCTTAACTGTCAAGAGGCGGCATAAAGAATATGTTACATGTAGTTGAGTGAGAAAAGGGTTGGGTTTGGAGGGTCAACAGTGGGTAAGCAGAGTGGGATTCTGTTGTTGGATGTTGCAAGCTCAGTCAAACCTGCTAAGTACATGGAGATTAGAGTGGTTGTTTGATTTGTGACTATTAAAGGCGGGTGACCCAATCATGGTCCGATTTTCAAATGTTTTCTCCTTGTTGTAAACATTACTAAACAACGGATTGCAATATGTAATATATATACCTATATATAGATCCCGTACATCTGATTGGTTAAAAGTGGAGGAATAAATTCACAATAGCTTCAAAGAAATTGAACCAAAAATGAAAATATCCCTGGGCGAGCGGGCATTATCATGACCAATACCCTGGACACCTCTTCCAACATAGAGACTGCTGTACGAACTTTCATGGCCAGTATTATAAGGGTAACATGGGAGCTGGGTAAGAGAGCATTTTGCATTTTGGACGGATCTTGCCGAACTGACAGTACAGTACGGTAGTACACAAAAATGTAGTGCTAAGTATTGATGAAGGCTTGGCAAGGAAATGCTGAATCGCAGGACCTGTATGCATGCTATGAGCTTGAAGATGATCTGAAAGGAATCAGAGATGCAGCTCATTGGGCTAATACCAAACGGAAGGTAAAATACACCGTGAAGATATTTCGAGTGATTATAATTTGACACCCGATACGGCCACTGCAGGCCTTGTAAAAGTTGCCTGAATCGGAGTTGTACGCTTCTTGCCGACAAAAAAAGGGCAAGAAGTCGATTACGGTGATCCGTTTTGGACCCAACACCACTCCTCAACAAGAAAGGTTGATTGTAATTCTTCACAAGTTGTGGACCCTAAGTTACACAAAATTGTCATTGAATGCATGACATGGCCTTACCCACAGACATAGGCCTGTTGGTATCCGGAATGTCCTGATGTCCTTTTAACCAATCAGTTGACACGAATCTATATATTCGGTATATTAAAACAAAATATTGACTGCTTTTTATTCGGAGCATGGTTGAAACTTATAGGCCCTCGGTGATCTCGAAACCATTCTATGCCCTTGGTTACGCCTCGGGGCAGTATGGTTTTGAGATCACATTGGGCCTATAGTTTCAAAACAATGAACCTCATAGCAGTCAAGATTTGATAATAGAAAGGACACAAGGACGCATTTCCAGAATAAAAGTTACCCAATTTTTAACCTAGGTTTTTTTGTGCGTATTGGAAACTAGCGGTTTGCGTCGCTTCGCGCGGGCAACCGCTAGCTGATTTGAATGGGAGCGGTCACTAAAACGGTTGATCCGTCTTAATATAATGGTAAAATATAAATATTTTTCTCTAAGTTTCTCCCATTTCTCACCCAAACAATTTGGAAACAATCACCCTTATTTATGGGCAATCTGGCCGGCCTTTCCCCATAACACGTTTTGGCACATTCTCTATCAGAGAAGGCCCCAAAGCTCCAAATTTTCAACCAAAGGACACGCTTTTTAAAGTTTAGCAAATTTCCACAAAAAAATCACCCTATTTATGGGCATTTTGGCTGCCTTCACCCAAGAACCTTTTTTTGGAAATTCTCTATAACTGAATTGCCCCAAGCTAGCCTTAAAACCCATATGTCATAAGGATGAAATTAATTTTTGGTGCGCGTCGCGCAAAATTCAAGCAAATAGTCCATTGAAAGACTATTTTCAGACTGAAATTAAACGTGATTATTAACAAAAGTGGTGGTGATGCAATTGTGTCCGGGGGGAGCACCACCATGATGGAATATGGGTGTAATAGGCTCGCCCTTCCAAACCCTTGGGCCTCGTTGGTGAACATAGGACTGGAAAAATAGGGGTCTTACAGCCAAATTGCCCCAAGAAAGGGTTTCACAGTTGATGAAATTGCCAACATTTTTTCGAAAAAATGGGGTCTTTGGGTAAGAGTTTTGCGAAATTTGCTTTAAAAAATGAAGGGTGTTTGGTGTCAATTTTTCAAAATTTTTCTCCCACAATAGGGCCTTTGGTGACAGTGGTAACATTTTCACAAAATATAGGGTCTTGGGGTTTTTTTTAACATGGGGGGTCTTTGGGGTGACAACGATGCTGCAAGGGGGACTATTATCAAAAATCCTCTCAAATCCTCTGCAAAAATCCTGTTGCGTATGCCTTTACACACTATAATACCACCGTGTGGACATTAAACTGACATCAAATGAAATGCAAACTTCGGGATTTCTCTGCCTAACATAGATTAAACCTTGTTTTTGGCATTAGACCTACACAATTGAAGATATTGTATGATGTCAAGTTTTGATGAAGTGCAAAGAATTAATTAAAAAAATTCTCGTTCTTTGGTTTGACACTGACATGCCCAACCATCTACGATTCACGTGATTTGGATTTTGGCATCTTGGATCTCCAGGCTATTTGGCACAAATATTAGCTCGTGGTTTTCAAGACCCTCCTCGGGTTTTGTTTGTTTTTATAAAATTTTTTTTTTATTAATTTTTTTGGGTGAAAGTCGCGTATTGGGCCCTAAACGTACGGAAATGTTTTCTGGCCTCACTTACTCTCACATCAAAACGGATTGACATATCGGAGAGAAACTTTACGGATTGGGTGGGGGTAAGCAATTAACCGGAGTTTGGTTTGGGTAGGGACGTGCCTCCGACAGTCCCGAATAAGGACCCATGCTATACCTTTTTTTTTGCCAAAAAATGGGACCCAACCTTATCAGCGATGGAAATTAGGGCCAAATTTAACCCAAATTTTGCCAGTTTTCCCAAAATGTTGGCATTTAATAGCAATTTTTGCTCCGGATTGAAGAAAATTGCTAATTTCCCAACAATTTTTAGAAATGTTGGCTTCACGATTGATAAAATTTGAACTAATTTTCCAACAAATTTGAGAAACCCTTGAAAAGAACACCCATTGCTAGACAAAAATTGACATGAAAAATGGATTACCAAAGGCTGAAAATGGGACCGATGTTCCTGGTGGCCCGACCGCGTATGGTCATTTGTTGTTGAGAACCCCCTGAGGCATTCTATCAAAATTAATCTTTATATACTTAAATCGGGGCATGATAAATTCTTGAAAAAACCCGACCCATTGCGATATAAAGCCAAAATTGCATGAAAAAAGGGTCATTGATATACCAGAGGTTGAAAATGACCCGATGGTCTGTGGCAGCCTCCGTATGGTCCATTTGTGTGATGGCTCACCCCCCCATGGGTCATTCTACAAAATTAAAATCTTTATATACTTTAAATCGTGCCACCCCTTTAATTGCATGCCACTGCAGTTTAAAACCAGACCCGTCTTTCTTCCGAGCAATAAGCTACTAGTATCTCGAATGTATATTTACTTTAGGCCTAAATGTTTATATTTCATTGTCATTCGACCTCCACGAGCCATGCAAGTACAAACATTTATCCCAAGGACGCCAGTGCACTAGATCGAGTGCGTGAGTGTCATCAACCTTTGCTTTTATTCTATAGTCCGGGGCGAAGGTCACCAATTATTTCTTCCAAATATATGTTAATGATCATGATGCTAATTAATGAATATACAAAACATATCTTAAACGTATTGTTCAACTGATATAGGAGGTAACTCTTTATCTCTTATTTTTTTTTTTTGTTTCCACAAAATAAATAATTTTAGAAATACATAGCAAGAGTCAAACTCCTGCCCACCTAAAAAAGCGATCGAGATTTTAACTTGAGAACAAAAAGGTCACGAAATTTTGCATCAAAATAAAACGTGTGGTGAGCATATAAAGTCTTTCAATGATCAAATCCTTAGTATAAATCAATCTTGAATGTTTTACAGTAGGCCCTCTTCTTCTTGTTCTCTTTTAATCACCCAAGAAATAAAATAATTTACATAGAAAATAGCCACAAAGGTCAAACTCGAAGGAACATGGGGTGTATTACCACGAACATGAACGATACCGCGTACCCTAGACTACGGTACCACACAAGTAACGTACTTACTCTTGTCAAACCACGGGAATTCAATAAGCATCTACACTCTGGGGTTTTACAACATTTAGCTTATGTTTTACAACAGACGTTTATTTGTCAATCTCAATGAAAGCTAAATCATCTATCAGCAGATTGAATCAAACCCCGAGCAATCGAGAGACACAATGGGAATGGTATTCCCTGAATAGGGTACACATTCAACATTGGCGACATCCTGGGTCACATGGTCCCGCCTCCCAGGGAAAAAACAAACATGGCGAAGTTCGATCTTTATAGTTAAGATGCTTATCCTATCAATGTAACACCTGAAGTGAATAGCCCCAATAGGCCCCTTTCTTTCTGCCGTGACAGAAAATCAAAGCATGATTTTCTAAGGGCCTGATATATAGCAGTTTAAGTTCAAAAAATATTTCTGATTTCTTTTTTACTTGTTTGGTCAATAGGCCTAAAATCTTTGAAAAGTTCTTGGTTGATGTTTATACTACTGATTACGTGCAATTTCAGAGAAATTCATATATCTGAGCTAGGCTCAAAACTGCCTTCTGTTCCTTTAATTAATCCCGCTGTTTGGATAGTCACATTACAAATGTGTACCAAATTGGCCTATAAGGCAGTGTATGGTTGTCTAGTTGTCAACCACATTTGGGGATTTTTTGGTTTATACATTAAAAGGAACATTTCACTGGAATAAGATTGGGGTAAATGAGAAAAATATGGACTTGTTATAATTACCAAACCTTTCAATGAAATATGAAAATTAGGTCGCATTATCCTTTTAACTTACCAGTATGTATCATAGGTTGGTAATGGCCACATAATTGTTTCGCCAAGACCATCAACCCCCTCCTGTTTCCTTTTTTTGAGCCCCTTCAATTTCAATTATGTTTTTCACATTTTGGTCATAACTTCAAAGATACAAGCCTTGAAATTTTTCAATTTTGGTCATTCAACAGCACAAAATTTTCCGCAAAATATTTGTCTACATTTTTAGAGTTTATATATGCCGCATATTTTTTTCTACATTACATTGATGTTCCATGATCAAATTGATTGAAATTTAAAATATTTCCTTGCAATAACATCCCTTGAAAGTGGGAGAATGGCACCCACATCCTAAAGAGTTATCTTACACTTACATGCATATCCTTTTTGGTGATGGAGGTTTACGTTCTAAAATAGACTCTCTATTATAGTGTGGTTTGAGTACAGCAGCGGGCTGCAGATACATTTCTATTTTTGGTATTTGGTAGCAGTACTCTGTAAATATCCATCGTAGCTTTTGTGTTTATTGCATTTGAACCCCACCCAGCTCTGACACATTTCTCAGAATTTCTGGGGAATGCAGTAATGTTTTTCAAAGCTCCTAGGGTCACTTGTTAAGATGAGTTGGTTTCCCGCTGTGCTGGGAATGATTGGCCAAGCTGTAGATAATAAGAATAACAAAAGGTGGTGTTGACAAGGTATGATATCCTGAGACAGATCAAAGTCTGACCTTGGCATTGCATGTAAGTCACACAACACAGAAATACTTTGCTGCCGTAAAGCTGTTGGTAATTTTCCCAAACCTAAGTCAGTTTCTGAAACTTAGCTTATGAAGAGGCTTAATGTCATGCTGCCTTGTACTGGGGTGGATTCAAGGGGAAGTATGTCATCTCAATTTCTGAATGGTACATGTACAAATCACATTAAAATTTTTTTCGATTGCATTATTAGGGGCAAGACAGACTAATACACATGGTTCAAGAACCTCTTGTCTAAAAGGAGTATCACCTAATGTACTAAACACAATCAGGCAACAAACATGCCTATTCTCTGCACTCTCTACACAACATAACTCTTTATCTCAACAATTCATATGCAAATTCTGTTCATCAGACATTGTTCTTTTAAGGCGCGTGAGCTCGTCAGTCGTCATATCACGCCTTAGGTGCTTATGTGAGCGCGATTTATCCTGGACCAGAATCCTGCCATATTGGTCATCCGTAAATTGTTCGGGCACCGTGCCGTGACCAAAAACCCGAGATAATTTCTTTAAATCAACGATTTTCTCCCGCCAAATTGAAAGCAGTGCAAACAATGTATGGTTCATGCGCGACCTTTACTGCAGTCCCGTATTTACCACAACGTACAAGGGCATGACAAAACATTTTGTAAAACCGTTCGATTTTTTATCAGAATCTTATGATTTGGTTTTGACACTGGAGGTTTGTTACATGTTGATTCGGGAAAAATGGCTTCTTCTTCTTCTTCGTTCTCTCAGTTCTTCGACACGGTTACAGAGGTGCAACTTTTTAATTACCTTTAAAAGTTGATGTTTTAGGGAGATTGGTTAGAAGAAGGAATTAATTGACGGCAGCGTGTTTGTCCACCGAAGTTTTGTTGCGATGTATGGCGAAGACAGAATATCTTCAATCACAGATTCACGCATACTTGGATACGATGTGCGGCAGACATTATTACAAAGTACAAACCTATTGACATGATTGACTTAACTAGTATAATTTGCACAAACACAACATGGAATGTGGTGATCGGTGATCTATGACCCCGTACACACTATCAAAATCTCTTAAGGTGGCTGTGAAGTCAGGAATCAAATGGACCTGTTTTTTTTCCGTATCTTCTTATTGTTGTTCCAACTTAAAAGTATAACTATTTGAGAAGGAAATGACTCAAGGACTCCAATCTGATAATATTTTCCCCAAAATACGTATTTTTTGAGAAATCATAAAAAATGGAGAATTTCCCATCCCTATCATTTTTTTTGGTTCCCTATAAAAAATATAGAATGTTATAAAAATGTTCCTTGTTTTCGTAATTTGTATTACCGAGTCATAGTCTAGGGTTCGGTATTTCCCCTTTTTTTTCAAATTCTGGCAACTATTTATCAAATTAATTTGCCAAAAAAGCCAAAAACCGCGTGTTTTTCAATTTGGAACAACGCCAAGATTGTTCAAAGGTTGACATAAATCACGATTTTTAACCAAAAATGAAAAAACTCCAAAATACCGACCCTAGATTTTGATATGCTCTATACATGCATTTCATTCTTACCTGTTGATGATATGGATTTCGAGTACTGGGAACCGAAAATCACGAGTTATCGCCGAAAGTGAACACAGAGAAAAATCGCCATTTTGTCCAATATTGTCCCATTTCGCTAGCAAAAATATAGCCTTAGCTCAAACACAAGCTTTGTCAATCTCTTATTCTTCACACTGCTTCCTGCACCAGGTCAAATTGCTTCATCTGAATACTTATGAATCAAAATTCACCAATTTATGAGGCTCAAATCGTGAAATTTAAATGCCCATTTTCTGTGTGTCAAAAGCAACTCACGTGGGCACCATGTTACAATTGCATAAAGTTACCATGGGTGTGCGTCATATCGAATCCGATCATCCAGGCGTTTCTGATGCGCTCATTACCTCGCGCGCGCCGAATAGCACAGGCGCGTATTGCGCGTAATACGCGAAATTACCCGACCTTTTGCATTTCAGCCCATGTGATTGTTTCTGGTCAAAATGGCGTAACATATAACAGTAAAATGACAAAATATGAGGAAAACAATAAATATATATAAGATTCTGTTAAAATAATGGAAAGAAAACATTTTAATATGCCGTTACAAACCTGAAAAAACTAAACTGGCCATTTTGGACTAATTTCCTGACTTCACAGCCACTTCAATGCAAACTAATCGTTAACGAAGATTAAAAATTTGACCGGCAAGGTATAGTTTGTACGCTCTTCCTTATTTTCAACGAAGATTAATTTTGCTTAATTCAACGAAGCAAATTCGGCTTCTTTCAATCAAGGGAATGGTTATTTCGATTAAGAGATTTACTATGTTACTCACCTTCGTTGAATTAAGAGTTGATCTGTGTGGTTTACATACCAGTGCCATATTTCCAGTAGGCCCACTTGTTTCAATCTTAGTTAGTTTTCTGTTAGTGTGGACGCACTTGTATCTTAATTAAGGTAGTGTGTACGCACGCTTTATTAACTATACTAATCAAGATTAACTAATCTTCGTCCTAAATACGCAATTTTGTAGTGTGTACGGGGTCTATGTCTCTAACGAAGTATTATTAGCCTTGAGTTGAGGCACAATTTTCAAGTGAATTTTGAAAAGGATTGAACTGGGGGCTAAACGGTAAATTTGTTTACAAAAATGTCAAATGGAACATTGTCAGAAATTACATTTCTATACTCACTACTGTCAGGGGTATACTGAGTACTGTACTCTTTTATGGATGTTCATAATGGGCTGCTTTGTTGCAGTCTCGTTATTCAGATTTCAGTCACAAATCCCAGAGCCCAAGGGATAGGCCTACTATGCTACTTGTACCAGATATATTTGATAGCTGAGAGTAGTTATACTTTAAATACAGTCCTATAACCACTCCTCCAATTTGTGCTAGAGTTTTTTTAATCACTCCTCAGACCGCTCTCCTTTGGAAGCTCCAGAGGAGCTTTAAATCGGCTCGCCTGCTCATTTCAAAAGACGATTGTTCTGCTGTTTACTTCATTTAGTTCTCTGCCAAAATGACCAGGAGGATATATCACAAACGAAGTAAACCCATGATGAGTGAATGGTGTAACAATACATCCAACCACCTCCTTTAGCCCTAAGATTTCAAAAGGGTAATGAAAGTAGTAGCTTGCTTTTGATTCCAAATTTGACCACTTCGGGTAAAATCTGGGTCCTTGGGGATGAGTTTATTAGCGATCGGACCATGGAGGTAAATAGATGTGGGTCATGTCTGATATTTAAAAATAACAGTTCGCTCACAATAGTCATATTCCTTTAGTAATCACTGTAATGAACTTAGTGATTCTGAATTTTGTACTGCCCTATACCTCTTTAGATCTGCTGCTGAGTCCTGTAGGGTTCACCCAAACACTGACCAAGCTAGACTTGACCCAACTCATTCTTTATGCCTGCAGGTGTACTGAGTTGAAATATTTCTGGGGTAGCTTCCTGCTCAGGGATTGGCATATGGTGAACTCTACTACAGATAAAGTGGTATCTAATGTTTTGTGTTGAAAGTTATTTGAACAAAGCTTTAAATTCCAATTATTGTTTATTTCATTGATAAAAATAAAGTTGGCAGTTTCAATGTAATCTTGAAGGTCCTTGGACCCATGTTGTAATAGTTTTCTCATCTCAGGGATCTGAGTGATGCATTATTGCTTTTCGAAGTGAACCACATTTCTACACAGGGATTTTAGACTATCCGAGTCGCCATCACTGCTACACAGGAATGTTAGACTGAATAAGCTGTCACTGCCACACAGGGAGTGTTAGACTATCTGAGTAAGCCTTCAACTTCTACACGGGGAATTTTATACTGAGTATTTGTCACGCTACACGGGGAATGTTCTACTATACTTTGGCTGGCCTGAACTAATGAGTGACATCATAACCCTCATCACGCAGTCTTAAACAAATTCTATCGCATAAGCCGCAGCTGTCTCGCGAGCCTACAAGGCTGTGTGGAATACGCATGCCAATAGCTGCTGGAAGCTATGACATTTCTACCTCTGTTCAGGCCGGACAAAAGTATAATCTGAGTAGCCACACTACTACACAGGATGTTGACTATCTGTGAATACCGCAGTTTTGTTTTTTGCACTGGCTGTGCAGGGAATCTGAGTCATCTGAGTAAGCCGTCACTGCTACACAGGGGATACTAGACTGAGTAACACCACTGCTACCGGGTAAATGTTAGAACCTCTAGACTATTAGTAAGTTAATCACTGCTTCACAGGGATGTTACATTATCTGAGTTAACTATCACTGCTATGCAGGAATGGTAGACTATCTGAGTGAACCATCATCACTGCCAGTGGCGAACGATAGGGGGAGGGGGGTCGCTGCCCCCCTGTGTGGGAATGCTTGTGTGCCCCCCTCCTTGCCCCCTCTTAAAAATTAGTGATTTACATAGGCGATATACTAACTAACAATTTTTAATATAATGCTTGCCCCCCGAAAATATGTGCCCCCCCTCTCCCCCCTGAAAAAAAGCTGTTTATGCCACTGATCACTGCATAAGCATGTAAAGTCCCCTGTGCAAACAGTGATTTCCATCTCAGATGTACTAACGTCCTGTGAAGCAGTAGTGTGAAGCAGACTGAACCCTCGGATCGAGACAAAATAACTGCTTCACAGAGATGTTGACTATCTTGAGTGAGCAAAGTAGGCCTTAATCAATAATTGTTCATATGAATTATCCGAATACAGGCTAGTCTTCTTACAGTTTCTCAACCTTTGGCCATGATTTGTTCAAGGTTAATCCCTGTCAACTGCTTTTCAATGTATAAATTCACAACAGAGAAATCAGGAAGGTTTAGTCGTGGGCACTTTTTATAGCAGTTGTGGCTTTTTGGTGTGGTTTACAGGTGTACTTTTAAGTATACCTTAAAAGATCTATACCCTTATATCCCTATACTTGGCAGAGCAAATTTTCTAATCTCTTTTTTTCTGTTAAATAACGTACCACCTTTTGGTGACACATATCCCTTTAAAACTCACGTACATCACAATCACAATAGTTGACTATGGATTCAATCTTTTGAAAACAAAACATTAACCCACATGTTTGGTTTCATAGACACTACTTGTAGTACATACTTACTCAACACAATTCCATTTCAAAAATTTTATTTTTTTTCCCCCTGATTTGGCAGGGCTGAGTTTAGGTTTAGAATTAAGAAATGGTGAAAAAACTGAATCGGATGCATGATGTCTATGGTGCAAAGTGCATCATCTGAATGGACCTTTGTCTGAGCCTTTTAAGACTGTCCTTTGCTGTATCACAATGGTGCAATAGAGAAAGAAGTACCACGTAACCCCATTATAAACCATATGTTTTTAAAAATCAACTCCAGTGGCCTAGTGCTTACCCCTTTTGTACTCCTTTTATTTGTTTAATTCCTGGGTCAAGTCACATAGTCACTGTCAAAGGCAAGAAGTGTTTGGTGATTGTCTCGTTTTACTACTGCCAAACGCTTGTGAATGATCTTCCCATCACATATCATTGTTTTGTAATGGAGTAAATTTGATTCCATGTGGCATCATGTGAACCTGTGTGGGGATAATAAGGTGCTGAATTCTGCATGTATCAGGTATTGTAACATGTTCACACATCTGCAAATAATGCGAATGGGAATGCCAATAAACCTATTGCCCTTTATCTTTTAATGACTGTGTAAAATACAGTGAATATTTCTGTGAAACTGCTTATTCAGTGTTGTCATCCAATGCAAACTTAGCTCATTTTGATGGTGTCTTTCTTAGACAATTCAACATTTTAAGGGTAAACCTTTAAATATAAAAAGCCCTTACAGCTTACACGATTCTTTTAAAATATCAAGCTTTTGGCAGATGCTTAGACATAAAACGATTTAATTGTGACTTATAAATACTCATCGCCACAATAAACATGATCAGTTAATGCAACAGAAAATAGCACCAACCCGTCCAACATGATACACGAAAAGCAAGGGTTGTGCACTCATTTGGATTTTTGGAAACCAACTGTTAAATGGATTAGTCTTTGGCATTAATAAAGAATAGCACCTTAGCTGGGTTTTCATGGCACTTTTGTATACAATTCATATAAGAACGCCCTCATAACAAGTTGCCAACCTTTTTTAAACTAAGATTAGCTCAAGGGCCACCCATGTGGGCAATATCTGATACTGGAGACAATAGCCCGTTTTGTGACTTCCACAAACAATTTCTTGCACTGTAGGCTTGTGTTTATTGTTTTTCTTTTTGGGCTAGGTATCCTAACGGGGCTCCCGCTCCTATTGCGCTTGGTTTTGACCTACTTTTCAAATAGCAGTTTCAGAAACTATTCGTGTTGTTTATATGCCTCATCCTCTAACATCTACATGCATGATAGTTTATGAAATGTTGTGCAATTTTACTTCATAGGATATGTCTCAATAAGATACGCCCCATCGAAAACATAACTACATTACAAAAAGATATTAAGGTTCAAAAGAGTAGCGAATAAAGGAGCGATCACACTTCCACCATGCATACGTCGTAGGGCGGTGTGGAATAAAACCACGACGGGGTAACACGAAAATAAAACCATGAATATAGAGGGCGTAACAGGCAACATGGGAGTGCGGCCAAGAAATCCCAATTTAGACAATCGCAATGGCTTAACACGTAAAAACAATATTGACGAAAAATTATGAAATTAGTATATGTTGTCAAGGAATATTTTTATTTGAATTTTTACAGTGATTGCTGTTAACATCGTCTTTAATCGTGTATGGTGCATTGAATTAACGGATGCTTACAGGGGGATGGCCCAATATAAGGAATATAAAGTTTTTCACCTTGATAGATCGGCCTTCATCCCAACACTCCATCTGTAAAGTTTCGCACCAATATTTCATTCATTTGCTGTGAGGCCTAAAAACGTGATTTTGTAAGTGACCTTTCCTAATGCTATGCCCTTTGATCTATTTTTTAGTAGTATAGATAGAGTGCAATTGCACACTTCTTATAAAATGGTGATATATTTACGTTTCAATACGGTGGAATGACAGATAAGATGTCATAAGTAACGAATGTTCTGAGTTTGGTATCATGAAATTGAAAGAGTGCAATGGCGTGGATGAACATTTTTACAACATGTTGAAAATTTAAGTCTTTGGGTGACAGAAGTAAATTTAAGAAATAACATGAAGTCATTGGGTGACAATGTTTGCTGACCTTGGGAGCTTTTTACATTTTGGGAAGGGCTTTATAATATAATATTTAAAACAAAATTTATTGATCACGTTGGTAACTGTGCCGATCCTTATAAATCTTTACGTCCGTCGCATACAAATATCTGGAATTGCTTCTTTCCAGTCTGCCTGGTGAGTCTGCCTTGGTCAATCTTTTGGTGGGTAAGTATAGCGTTGATTGTTTCCCGAATACGGTGTATATTTCTATAGTATGTTGATTGGTCACATTTTTTCCCTTTAAAAATCCGTAAATGTAAGAGGGATATGAAGCCCCTAGTCACTCTGTGTTAAATATTTACGTTCATGTATGCCTCGGTTAAGTATGGCAAAAAAGTCACATAAGTCACACTCCCTTCCCATACATTTTCAGGATATTTCCCCTTGACTCTGCCCTTCCTTTTTAAAGGAATTTTTATCTTTAACTTCAGCTACAGATGTAGTAGATCGGTATTAGACTATGACCGATCTTGCATGCGAAATGGTGAAAGGCAAAAATGCTTAATTTTATGGCATAAAACCAATTGCCTTTCATGTGCATGTTGAGAATTGTGATCAATTTGCATTTAAATGACTGGTGTACAAATATTATGAAATGCTGTGGACTCTACATGTGACTTGGCAATGTTTTCACAAGCAATGCAGTGGTGTTCTCTCTAAATGTAAAAGCAGTGCAAATTTACACTCCAAAAGAGTTAACTCTTGTAACCACTCAAAATGAGTGGTTTGTACTTGAAAAGAGCAAATTTTGCACTCCAAAAGAGTGAAAATCACTCAAAAAGAGTGGGATTTCCACTTGTTTGAGGATTAACCAAAGGAAAACACCTTTTGAGGAGTTTAAATGAAGACAACATGAAAACATGTCGAATCCACTGTTATTTTAGTGATTTTTCACTCTTTTGAGTGGAATTCCTCTTTTAAGTACAACCCCCTCATTTTGGATTGGGTTACAAGATTTCACCCCCGCCCTTTTTTGGGAGAGAAATGTTCACTTTTTTAGAGATATTTGTAAACGCAAGCATCCATGCTAACAAATTACACACGTACTCATAAGGCTTGCACACCAAAGTCCTTATGTGCTTGTTATAGTATGGACCTCTCATTCAAAAGTTTGATGACACAAAGGATTGAAGATCTGCCCTCAATTAGGTACGCCCATTAAAAAAAAAGACTTAAGGGGGGGTTGGAAGTTCGGGTGAAGGCCAGTTTTTTTTTTTTTTCGTTGGCTTTTGGTGGCAAGTTTTTTTTTTTTTTCTTCAAGTCATAGGCTGGATTTTTTTTTTGCCTACTTGCTGACTTGGTGTTTTTTCGTAATACGGTGCGGGTTAAGTTTGTTTTTTAAAAAAAAAAAAAAAATGGGGAAAGTTTTTTTTTTTTGCCATATGGTGGGTGACGTTTTTTTTTATTTTAGAAAACTTCCAAACCCCCCCTTTAATTCAAATGGTGCGTCCCTTAGCCTTGAATTTTAACATCATTTAACATGCAAATTGTTTTGAACAAGTTAAAGCAATGGTTGGTTGGTTAATTTCAGTATGTTTGATATTTTTCTGTGCTGGACTTTAAATCAGAATTTTCCTGTGTCATGTTTCCTCCAAGAATACCACACAACTGCTTTATGACTCTGAAGAATTTGTGAAAGTGAACACTGGGAAACTGAATTTATAATGTACCACAAACGGGAAAGTTTAACTTGTTGATAAGACTGTCCACATTTCTTGTAATTGCCCTTGTCTACAAAATCAAATTGAAAGTAGGAAAGTGGTTGTCCAATCTTGTGCAGTGGTTCTTAAAGTTTACTATCAGCAGCACATCTCATTGAGGTGGGTGGATCTGAATCATGGTCTAATTTTTCAAATGTTTTCTCCCTCACATAGAAGCTTATCACTAAGAACATCTGATTGCAAATTTTTAGTTTAAATTGGGTCCACTTTTTAGATATTAAGGAAAATGTGTACTAAATTGGTCCATTGGCAGTGTGGGTTATAATGTGGTTTGACAACCTATAGAGACTTGTGTCTCAAAAGGAACATTCTGGGCCTTGAAAATTCACAGGGCAGGGTCATGAGACAATTACCAACTTCTGATACCAAAATTGATTTGGGCGTAAAGTGATGGATAAGGTTATTGATTGGTTCACCCACCTTGTAACACTGCCATAATTACATCTGAATGGCTGCTTTTCTGCACAATAATTAAAACAAAATATAAAAAAAAATAGCCAAGAAAAAGAGTATTTATTTGTGTTCCAAGGGAACAGGCTTTGAAATGACCTTGGCAACAAATTTGAACCCCAAATGGGGGGGGGGGGGAAGGGAGACAACCTAAAACATTCTCTCCAGTAAATTTCAACATTTTCTTCACTGGTTAAAGTTTGATTCTGGGTTCTAAGCAAAGAGCAATGCTTTCTAAGTATCAAGCTTAATTTTACTGGACTTGTCTTGAAAAGTATTTGGGTCAGAAACTGAGGGGAAAAACAACATTTAGTGAAAAAAAAGAATTATAGAGTTAAGTTAGAATATTTTCATTATTGCAACATTTATTTATCCCCCTGGCTTGAAAAGCAGAAGGGATTTGCAAGAGCGTACATGTCTGTATATCAGGCCCTATGTTCATGTGTGTTCCAGTTTGTTAAGGTTTTTCATTTTTCAGTTCTTCTTTGAAATTTTTATTTAAACCAGATTTGGGGTTAAGGTGCAGTAGGGTTCCTTCATGTGTGGATGATGACAAGGTCATGGACTATGGTCAAAGGTCATCTGAGGGTAATGTTTCCATACGCACTTCCATGGGGTCAGGCAAGGTTTTTTTTTTTTTTTTGGCTTTCTGTATTTTTTCAACATTGGTGTTAAAGACTGAGGTTCCTGAACATAGCATGAATGTATGGATGGTGTGGGCACTGTGGTCCAGGGGATAGAGCCCCGAGCACACACCAAATGTTGCGATTTTTTGAGCCCTGCTGTGGCCATTTGTTACACCCCTTGATGAGGCCCTTTACCTCAATTACTCCTTTCCCCAGGTGTATAATCGGGGTACCACATTCTTCAATGCTGGGAAGGTAACAGTAACTTGCTGTAGAGGTGGTGTTATAGCGATCCACCTACACAGACATGGTAAACATCAGTTTAAAAACTGAATTCAGTTTTGTGCCAAGTTCATTCTCATACGCTGCCTACAGCCAACATTATATGGTGGTCTGGCCCAATCCCTTCGAAGAGAGATGGACACTCCATTCCTGTTAAGTGTTACGCACAGGTCCACTCCCTTTAGATTATTATCTTTGTGTCTTAAATACCAAAACCACAACTGGTTACGCTCATGTATCTGGCAATCAAATCCCCGTCAAGTAATGATTTTAAAAACTTCTAAACCACATCCATGCGAAGAATAAATCCTTTTTTTTAATATTTTATTTTTTAAAATAGTAAACACAGTTTTAAATGTAGTGAGCACTATTAAGTCAGTGTGCCCCAGGTCAACACATGCCAGCATAAACAGACTTTCACAACCTGTGCCTTGTGCATGTTTTAATTCATTTGGAACTGTAGTTTATCCAAAACAACCAGTAGTGAAAGAACGAGAAGAGCTGTTGAAATGTTGAAATGTCAAATGGTTTGCACCATAAATGCCTTGGTGCTTATAAAAGATTATGTAACCTGTTTAAGAGTCAAGCTCAGACTGAGGCATCAGTCTGAAAGAAGTGCAATAATTGAGACAACAGTCTTGTTTCAAAGTCTCCAAGCCTGAGGAAGTCTATTCCAAATAAGGCTTGATGTGACCCAACTTGAACTCTAGCAGAATTTCTCTCTCTTTTGGCAATAGGCAGTGGATTCTCAGGTGTTTGTTTTTCCCTAAAGCAATCTTGATTCAAATACCGATGTGAATATGAACAAGAATATAATGAATCGGCGGTAACTAGGGTAATGTTGATAAAGTATTTTTTTTGCCGACATTAAAGAAATAGTTAGAAAGATTGTTAAAGTCTACTTTTATTTTGGGATACTGGAGTATTTAGAAATTGAAATAGAATTTGAGTTCCTGTGTGGCATAGTCTATCATTTGCTATAATAAGAACACATTTCACAACAGCATAAAAGTAAACATTAAAGTCTACACCACCAACCCCTGCACCCGTTGGCTGGCAGAGTGCAAAAGGAAATGTTGTGTTTGAATTGTGCATAAATCATAGCGATAAAACAGTGCATTTAAGGGCAAGCCTTTTGGGTGTATAGGGAGTTCATTCACAAATCCTGTATATCAGTATCAGCAGTGAGCTGGCATGCACACATAAAGGGTGGTTGGCCAGAACGGAGTGAGTCATTCTATCAATATTCAACAATGGGTATGGATCATACTACAAGTTCTGACCGGTGTGGCCCAATGCTTGCTACATCTTAGAGAACAGATGTCTTGGATGATATTATTGACTGAACAATATTTCTGACAGTTTGGGTGTTTTTGTGAAAGGACATGGACTTACTGCCTATAACCATGTTGGTGGTTCAATCAGGAGAAGAAACAGATCATTTCGATATTTATTTTGATGCACAGGAGAATCTGCACTTTGAGAGGTATGTTATCGATTTCATCTTAGGGCAAGTGGACTGGCAGAGGTTACTATGTTTGATTCTGGGACTAGGTTACTCACAAGTTGGTATCTCTCTTGTTTTTACATGAAACAAAATCAACCAGAACTTCATACATTACATTTCATAGGTCAGAAACTTGCTCCTGTGATGCTGGTAATTACTGTATAAGCATAGGAAACAGCATTACTGTCTATTTATAAATAAAGTGTCAAAAGAAGTATTAGTATTTTCAAGGTTTGTGATTGACCTTGTTCAACAATGAATTTGTATTGAAGAGTGAAAGGATCCACAACCTCGACCCCACTATTCATCTCATCAAACCTAAAATTTTGGTGTCATTAGAAATTTTGTAATTTTACTTATTCCATCTGTAAAATATCTTGGCAGAATGCATTCCACTGATATAAACATAAATATGTTTGTATGGTTACCTGAAATTATTTGTACAAACATCTGTGAGTTATTGTCAAATCCACAATTACTGCTCATATTAAATGGTATATCGGATTCAATTGAAATTTTTCTAATTAAGGTAAATTGAATGAAGACAGTTGTTGCAATTGGGTGGGGCACCTTTTCATAGATGTTTGCACACACGCACAGTCAAAAACTTGCATGAAATTTCAACTCTTGTGATTCAAAGTTTCATATATCCACATAAGTTACATACATGCAAATGTAGATTTTTCAAGTTTGAATCAACAAATTGTCCATGTTTGTGTTTTACAGCACTGAAATAGATGGCCACCAAAAGATGTGATTAGAATTAGTGAAACCTGTAAATTATATCTGGTATTTTAGTTTTCTGGTATTACAGCTACCCCGTATTATGTGATGCGATCTGGGAAAACCCGCCACATGGTGGAAAATTTATATTTTGAGTTTTGACTATCACTGCAAAGTTTGAAATATAAAGTTTCCATAACTTTTTACTTCTTTCTTGTATGATACACATATCAAAAGTTATGCCTTATACAATCTGACAAAGAATAAAGTACAACATAACAGATTTTAAGGTATTTTCTTTATTTTTTCAAAACTGTCCTGTGCGACATGTGGCGGGTTTTACCAGATCGCATCACATTAAGGCTTGAAAATGTAATAAGTTTTGTTCTAAATAGCCATCTTTGGCTTGATCATAGTCACATTTCATCAATATATGGGAGAAATAAGTGCCATGATGACTTACTGAAAGTCACTTATTACGAAGTCTTGCCTAAGTTTAACTGGGGAATTCTCAGAGGAAGAGTAAATTTGCATATTTCATCGTCAATGTTGAGTTGGGCCAGAAATATCAATGTATTCATCACATTCATCAAACCATCAAATTTCCTGTTCAAACTGCATGCTACAAAATACTATGACAAAATTGTATTAGAGCCTGTGGTACATTATTTGCTCAAATTGTTTTCTTCATACTCATTTTAGTCATAATGGTATGTAATCGGGGTACACAGATCCTGTGGTAAAATATATGATAAAATCATGTGGTGTGGAACAGGCCTTTACGATGCTTGTTACAGGCCTGGACATAGGTAACCGTGGTAAATTAAAACTCCAGGCATGAGATTTTCAGGTGTTTGCCTGTTGTTCAGATTATGCAATTTAAGCCTGTTTTAGGGCCGTTTTGGTCATTTTCACACTGTTTTTCAGGCTTTTTTTCAGGTTAATTACTGAAGGTAGATTCTTATGCTTGAAACACTTGTCGTGGCCTCATTATATCAGATACTCTTCTCGGCCTTAGTATAATGATAGAATGTCTGCATATGTTGGCATGAGTAGAAGGTACAGACATACGGGAAATGCTGGCAGGAAGCCACTACGGAAAAGTTGATGTCATCCCGACGGTTATCTCCCATTAGATGGCGCAGAAAAAATGGGACATTGAATTATGCCCATAGATGTTGAATATTTGTCTGCTTATGGGCAACTTATGTGAAGTTACAGGTTTAACTGATATAACTGAAGGGAGAAAATTTGAACATATTAGTAGTGAGTAACATGTTTTGTTACCAAGGTTTAGCCTTGACATTGGAATGGGGTCTCCAAAGTAGCATTTTATTCAGAATTTGATATCAGGATTATTCTCCTCTTTTCTGTTGAATGATTAAAATCCAATTCCTATTGATTCATCTATATATTAAGGGTGTGTGAACATATAGGCTTCCATGATTAGATACAAGAATGACTGTTTGTTGTTGGGTTTGTTCTTAAAGTGGCATTTCGTGATCCACAACCTCGTCCCCCAACTTGCCTCAACAAAGTAAGATTTTTATATCATCTGAACCATTAGCCTTAGTAATCCATGTGTGCCTAATCTTACGTGCAAATTCGGTCGTATCTGTAAGAAATTTGCAATTTTGTATTTTCTGTCCATAAATGGACAGTGGCCTTTGGGACCGTGGGAAACAAGCAATTGCTCATAACACAAAGCCGCAAGATCAGGACCAACTCCAATTTTGTGAATAAGCATTCTCAAGGATTTCTAGGGAACCACAAACAAAACAGGAGGTGCTGGAATCACGAAATGCACCTTTAATCTGCATGTGTCAAAGAAATAGTATTTCATGGACC
Source organism: Ophioderma brevispina (assembly GCA_023653785.1). Lineage (NCBI taxonomy): Eukaryota > Metazoa > Echinodermata > Ophiuroidea > Amphilepidida > Ophiodermatidae > Ophioderma > Ophioderma brevispina. The sequence goes on from JAMKCH010066627.1 coordinate 21,178, forward strand.
GAGCTGTAGGTCCATGTATGGGTCATGCTATGATTTTGTTGTGCTTAGATGTTTTTAATTTTAGGAGACTTGCCTATTTAGCTTTGATGGATGTATAAACTAACAATAAGAAAAAAATACTGCTGAGCTACCACAGAATTCAAAATCACATGCAAAAGCTTTTACAGTGATTTTGTTTAGATTTTGGATCAAATTTTATGGTAAAGGTGCATAGAAAAGGAGGCACTGGCACTTAACTATAAATTATAAAGTTTAGAGGGTTTAGGGGAAGGATGCAAACTCTGTATTACTATGATCTCATTTGCATAATTTGCATAAAATCCAATGTAACACCTCAATGTCACATCCTTATCAAACTTGTTTGAGTGCCAGTGCCACCCATAAGGCCAGAGTGAGAACTGGTGCTATAGCCATAGAGTTTGTTTTATATTTTATGCTGAATGTGAAGTGTATTCGGCCACCCCCGTTTAGCTGGGACAAAACCGGATTTAAAACTTTGGTTTAACCAACTAACTAATATTATATTTAACTAATTTGCATAATTAAGGCTAAATTTCCTGTAATCCACACCTTAAAACAATATCAAATCCACATTAACTTGAGTAGGTGATCGTGTATAGTTAGTATTGGTGCTGTATAGTTCGTGTTATATTTTCTATGCATTAAGTAAGTACATGTATTACCATCAGCAAATATGCATCATTCAGGGTAATATTCTGTAATTATTCCACTCCCAAGTTTCCTTTACAATCAGCGTGTTTCTATTGGGACAATTTTCCGGTTTATACCAGAAAAGGGATTAAATTGGCTCAATAGAAACAGCCGTCCTACTGCATTTTCTTGCTTATACCGACGAAAGCTTCCACCGGTATTTATCCTTGTTTTGGAAGGATAATGCCAGAAAAGTTATCCGGTTAACGCCAATAGAAACACAGCGTTCTGATAGAGTGCACATACCAGTGAAATACCGGAAATTGACGTCACATGATCGCGGCAATTGACCCCCATCCCAGCATGCACAGCAATGTTGACATTAGCAATGCATTTTGTCATCGCGCTGATTTGCTGATCGGGGATACATTTTGGCCACCTTTTTACGAATTTCTAGGTTTTTTTCACGTTTTTACAATGCCTGAAAATGCATCTCCCGCTCCAGCATTTGTTAGGACAACAGAGGCCACTATAAAGCATTAATTTCTGTATGGGGCGAGGGAGATATTCAGTGCATTTTGGATGGCAGTTTGGCGAGGTCACGACCCACAGTACAACATGGTTGACTTGTGCAGATGACCGTTAGCTGGTAAAATCACAGTCTGCGAAGGTCGGTCGCATTTACTGGAAAATGCTGCTCAATAGAAACTTGGCACTATTGGATATTCTCAGTATCAACCGGATAAATTTTTATCTGGATAACTATCGTCTGTTCAATAGAAACACGCTAATTGTTACATCCTACTGCAATTATATGTGACCAGGTGATCACATCAACACAAGTCTGCTGCATGCATGAACCTCAAATTCAGATAAAAATCCACCTTTTAACCTTCAGTTTTGGACACGGGCTCGCTCCTTGGTGTGGGTTTTGTTCTCTTGATATTCCTCTACATTCTTTAATGTCATGTGAAACTTCATAGTTTCAAGCACTTGTTCCCTTTCCAAATTTTTGAGCAATCAAACCCATTGATTTATGTATGTGTTGGTTGTCATCATGTCACCATATATTCTTGGACCAGTTAATCTGTCCATTGCCGTCATAGTAAGACAAATATTGACTGCTATAGGGGCACTGGTAAAATTATAGCCGCCAGGGAATGTCAAACCTGACTATTCCCCGAAGCAGCTGTAGGCATAATCATGTTTTTGACATCACCGAGGGCCTTAATTTTAACTGTGCCCCGAATTGAAGCGTCAATATTTGTTTTATATACCGAAATATGGATTCTTCTCCTCTGATTGGTTAAAGATTTCCGTAATTGACATTCCTACACTACACAACTATTTTCACGCCTATCGTTTCCAGGGACGTGCACACACGCACGATGTATGAACATGGTGTTGAGACTGTCCTATATTTTCCCGGCACAGTCCACTTGCCATGCCCCGGGCACAGTTCATCGTGACGTCCATCTGAGGTCCCAGCTGTGTTTAATGGACTCTACTTTTAACATCAGATGAGAGGAATCCTATATATGATGTATATATCAGATGTAGCTCTTTTGATGTTTGAGCAAAACTTCTCTCAATGTGGTCAACCACATTAGTCAACAGACAATACCAATAAAGTACACATTTTTGCTTCTCCAGCTCCAAGGGTGCGGACCAAGTAACTCAACATTAGTACAAAAGTTTTTGGTGATATGCCTCCCTTGTTAATGAGAAAACATCTGTATATAAAATAAGACCATGATCAGTTTGGGTCACCCACCTTTAATGAGTACTAAGATTAGTTCATAACATAAATCAGAAAATTTTCATTAATCCTCTACAAGTATCAAGGCAATGATTCAGTCGTCATTCTTCAAACATGATGGGTGTGGGCCTGTGCTATATCTTATGCCGTTTACAATTTTGTGATATATGTGGCATACTAATTTACGTCTCATATCAGTATTCCACTGTAATGGTTTGATGCAATATCATGTCTTTAACTTGTTAGGTGTTTAACATACTGCTCTACAGTACTGAAATCTAATGTGGGGCCAAGTAAATGCACATGTAATTCTTTTCCAATGAGTCCCATATCATGGTGTCAATCCCCAACAGCTGGTAATTTATGTATTTGATTTCCGTCCATACACCATTCTCGCCGTTTCCCTGGATATCCAGGTTTCATCCTGAATGTGAACCTAGGCATTGTTTGTTGTGCTCAAAAGGAAGTATCAAATGACAATCTCAGTGTACTAGTGTCATATAAATTAATTGTGTATTTTTACCTGTAAATTTATAGAGAAAATTAACTAATAAACAGTCATGTGAATATAAAGTAGAAAGTTAACCAAAATGTATTGTTAAAAATATCATTTCATTCACAGTGTAATTTTAAGTGGGACTTAATTAATTAAGCCTATCTTAAAGGTGCGTGTTCCGATTGTCTTTGGGACCCCGATTTAACCGGAAGTAGTACCGATTTTGATATCAGATGAAAGGCTGTATTTTTCTCATTGTTGTACTGAAATTTGAGCTCTCAAACCCATTTCATTCCCAAGATATAAACAAAAAACTGATGAATTAATGGTTAACTATCAATATTAGCACAGAATTGAATAGGGCTTTGCAATGTGCAATATTGCTTCTACTATAAAAACTGCAAGTTTGATTCCCACGGTACATGATGGGGCGTATGTGCAAGTGTCAGGCTCTCATATCAAGTAGAGAACACAATAGACATTAAATCGGAACAAGCACCTTTAAGATTCTCTTAGGTTTTAGTTCCATCATGTGTTTATTTAAGAGTAAAATAGGGATTTATGAATTACCTAGTTGAAAAGTGGAAAATGTAGAGCAGGTGACAGCTAACCAGGAGTTGACCAGTTGTCATTTCACAGGACACCACAATACTTAAACCAGTTACAGCAATAGCCTGTAGGAAATACCTTGTAACAGCTCATTTTTGCTATTTAATATTTTTGTTAACTTGCATGTTTGATAGAAAATGGTCATGTAACTGCACAACACTTCAAACATAAACCAGGATTCTTCTGTTTACATTGAAGTTAATGCTAAAAGTTATGGTATGAATTGTGTGTATTACTTTAGCATTGGGCATCAAGAATAGTTGAAAAACAAGCTGCAAAAATTTTGTGATCAAAATAATGTAACCTAGACTCTGTAGTGTTGGGTGTCATAATTTTATTTTAGGCTCGCTAGAAATACTCAACTGAACCGCAGCCTACAAGTGCTGTACTTATATGAGAATGGTGATCTTGTGAGCTGTGTGCTATTCATTTGGGATATTTTACAACCAATGTATTGATTGTTCACAAAATTGTGAAAGTATGTATGTTGAACTGTAATGAATTAGAATTGTGTGAGTTTGGAAGTGGGCAACATTAAATAGAAACACCCTAATGGACTAGCTACACAGGAGCAGATACAGACAATTATGAGGGAGTTAGTCACAACCTACTACCAGCCATGTTGGATGCTACAGTGACAGTATGATAACACAGCAATGACAGTACTAAAGTTTGAACCAGTTCAGGATTGGTGACACGTTGGGGATTATGTTAGGCTAGCGATTGACGCCACCATTCTGATTTGTTGGAATTCAAATGGGATCTGAAAATCCCGGGGAACTGCTCTCAATACTCATGGTGGATTACGTGTTGCCACGCCGGCGTTGGACTTGGTCACATAGGTAATGGTTAAATGGCGGACACCATGTGTCAGGTTTAATTAGGGTTGGGCCTACTTGAATTGTTTTGAGTCATTGAATTGACTTGCCAGGGGTTACTTTGTAACAATTTCTCAAAGATTGGTTGAAATCAGTCCAAATAGTGCTGAATCATAGAGAATTGGGTAAATTGAAAACTCTCAGTACTGCTTTCTACAGAAAGATTTTTCAAATGTCACATATATCACTCTCTACACAACTGACATGTGATGTCAAAGACTGGGAGATAATGTTGGCATGTTCCTTTGGACACATTCCAAGACACAACATGGCTTCTTCCAGGAATTCCTGAAATTTGTGTTAGACATTAAAAATGGGTTGAGGAAATTTGTGAAGAAGTTTGTGATTCACAGCTTTATTTCTCAAATTTGGTTGCCATTGACCAACATATATGGTGCACTAAAAACTGACTTTAACAAGTCTTTGGTATCAGATGTATTACTGAGTGACTTCCTTCAGACCTAACCTAAAGCAATAGGCCACATTGCAAGACTACAATTCATTCACCTTTCATTGAATTCAACAAAATATATTCCAATTGGCCACTGACAATATATTATACATGGTACTTTCACTTGTGGCAAGAATGATTGTATTAAATCTCTAATTATGACATTTTACTGCATAGGTGTAATTGCAATGTACATACATTGTATGGTTCATTGAACTTAGCATCAATTGGAAAATTATAGTGAATGCAGGTGCTTTTGTATTCACAAATGTTAATGTCATAAATGTCAAGAATCAAAGAGCCATTTAGGAGACATGCCATTAGTCATGACACATTTTTGTTACAACATTCTGTTGGCCTTACTGAGTGTTGATATTTTGTCATTTTACACCAACCATAACCCAGTCATTAGCTGAGTGCATTTGGCACCACTGAGGGTAGGAGGATCAAAAATTCGGGAAATCCCATTTTTGAAGGCAAATTCTTCTTCTTAGTCCAAACACAGTGGTCCTCAAATATGATCCAGCCAGAGATGGGTGCAATGTCTGGCTGCTTCACTGAATTATGCAAGGTCCTTGTGTGAGCATTGTTGCTCCAGCTGTGGGCAGACCAAGAGATGTTTCATTGTCTGTGGTGCTGTTCCACAACCACAGGTAGTGTCCTGATCTGCTTCCAGGTAGCCCCACTTCTGCAAGGAAACTTTAGATCGGCCAGTTCTGGTTCTCAATCTGTTGAGGCATCGCCATTCAGCCCATGAGGAGTCAGCTCCAGGTGGAAGATGCTCACCAGGTTCAATACCAATAGATGTTACTTGGTTGAGAGCAAGTCTTTCCACAATGTGACGATCTTAAACTCCTTAAAGACTGATTCAAGAGGTTGGACTTTGCTTAAGAAACTCTCTTAATTTAAGGCGGTTGGCAGCAGGTCTCTGTCCGGACATAGGGTGCTTCACATTAGATACTTGGCAGCTACGCTCTTGCATGCTCGCTCCAATACGCTACGACGGACGTCTGGTGGAGCAATTCCTGCTAGGATGTATAAGTTCTCCGTTGGTGTTGGACGAAGACCTCCTGTGATAAGCCAGCAGGAGGCATTTAATGTTGAATCAAGCTTAATCTTGGTATGGGTTGATCTTTCCCATACAGGGCGAGCATTCTCTGCACATGAGTAGCACAGGGCAAACATTCTCTGCACATGAGTAGCACAGGGCAAGCATTCTCTGCACATGAGTAGCACAGGGCAAGTGCCTTCTTAGGGTATGGGGGCAAGCACCCCATCTTGTGCCAGTGAATTTGTTCAAGATGTTATTGCGTGAACATTCTTTACTCTTCGTCTTCTTGATGTGGGTTGTATAAGAGAGAGTGCCGTCCAAGGTAACTGCTAGGCAAATGAGGAATGCTAATATCAGTTTTGCATGATTGGTTTCCAAATGATTTTGTCATTGGTGTTCATGTTTGCTGTACAAACCTCCCATTTTGTTGTGCCTTTGCTGTGTCATTTGGGGTCTGTTACGGTGGTTGGTTCATATGCAGAGATTAACATTTGTGTGCCTCTGATGCATTCCTGATTCAGTCAGGTGTGGATCAGTATAGGACTCAAAATGTATGTTTTAGATTTTAGCACAACACATCCTATGTACTGTCTGTTTTTGTCTAACTTGAAACTTGTTCAAAAAGAAACTGACATCATTTGGATAGTTTTGTTAAATAACTGTCATATAATAGTATCACTCCATTTTCCAGCCAAACTCTGTCATGACTAGTAATTTGTATGTGAGAGACTGGGGTGCAAGGATGTTTAGGTCAAATGTCATCTAGGGGTCAAATCTGAGACCAATAGGTATATTGGTCTCAGGGTCAAATGAGGTCAATGTCCAATGGACTTGATAGGCCATTACAAAACTTGGTTATATATTTCTTATTGGAGGGGTCACTTGAGATGTTAAGGATAATGAGGTCAAAATCATCTGACATCAAATTAAAGGCCAACTCAGAGAAATACTCAACTAGAAATAAAGATAGTAACCTAAAATGCCCAATTCCAAAGTTTGAGATGAATTGCATTTTGTTTTGATGCAATAAGCATTTAGGTATATTATAACAGTGCCACAGGATACTGTGTATAACAAAAATTCCAGATCCAGAATTAAGTTGGGATTTTCTATATGAGGACTTTGATTTGAGCATAGCTGTTTCACACATTGATTAGTATTATGGACAAGCATTATGTATGTGCATAAAACACAATTTGAAAATTGAGGGCGCCCTCCTCGGGAAATCTGTGAGTCGGCTTTTAAGTGAATTTGCTAAAATACTTAAAAATCTAATATTTTCCCTACATTTGATAAGTTATTACAAAACATGGCTAAAATGTGCTAATGGAAGGGTTATTTAATTTATAAGAATATTTGTGAATGTCACACAAGGGCCAAAGTAATTAACTGAATTGGCATAAGGCTAAGGAACACTAAAGGAAATCAATGTGTCAAAAGCACCTTGTGATATCTAGTCATCAGATGAGACTAGAGGTTTGAGAACCACCTTGTTTGGATGAAGGTGACCACCATTTTGCTTGATAGTGCTGCCATAAATGCACACAGATATCATGGATATGATGTAATGACTTCCAAGGTAACACGTCCACAACGCCTCTGAAATTGCTGGGTGAAGTCAACATTGAAATTTGGGCTGAGTGAGAATGTCCGACACAACTGCAAAAAAGCTTACAAAATTGCCCTTTGGATCTTAATATGTTAAATAACACTTAAGACAATAATGCATTTTGTTTAGTCATGCTGCAAAACTGTAGATCAAGACCCATAATCAAGAAGAAAGTGACCTTAAACCAAATGTATTTTTATTTTTGTTGCCATTGTGTTACAAGAATGTCTTTAAAATTGTTAGCGTGTACATTGCTGTTTTTTCTCTTGGACCACAGCAGCGGATTTCCTGTGACTTCTATATCTGGCTGGGTGGCCTTTCCTTCCTGCATGCACTCTGGTCAATTGTAGGCCTATACCTACTGCATTATTACACGTAGTCCAATACGTACCATACACGGTGAACTCTTACGTGCTGTCAGTGAAGTGAGAAATAGACTAGGGATGATACTCTGTAATACCCTTGATATATACATGACCATTAAGGGTACAAGTCACTAAAAGTCACCTGATCACTTTGACAATACTTTTCAGAGCTGCTTGGTCCAATGTCGGTGGCTAGCAATAACAGACAATAGCAGACTTGATTGAAAAGAATGTCAATGCAGCATGCATGCCTGTTACAAATATGTCTGTAACTTGAGAACAATTAATCATAATTGGTATTTGAAGGAAATAAAAGGAAAAACCATTCCATGCCATTTGTTACAACTGAACCAAGTATTGCAGTTTCTATGCAAGTTTGAAGGTGATGAGTACCAATTTTCATTTTTGCACTAAATTGATGATGGGTGTTTTTGAGCCATGGTCCTAAATCAATACATTTTTCTGCAAAAATGAAAGTGAGCACTTTCCACCTTTGAAATTACACAGAGACCATAAAACTAAGTGAATTATGACCAATTGAGACATCAAAATTACCATAATGAAATATTCTTTCTCTTGCTTTTCAAATACCAATTACAAATAATAGTTCTTTAGTTACAAGCATATTTATAATGGTTGGGTTATGTAAGGTCTATAGTGTGTCAAAGAGAATCAAATGGTGGCATTTGCATTTAGAAGTGGAAAATGTTGCTTAAAATGATTCATGATTTTCTGAGCTATCTTTGTAATGGCTGGTTTTAACTAAAATTGTTGAAAATGAGCTTGAATTTGACAAGTGATAGATGAAGTAATTTAAATTCAAAATTAATCCATTATTTGTTTTCTTTCTTTCTCTTTTTATATTTTCATCCATGCAGTGGTAGTGGAACACCATTTGGATCTCTCAGGTAGGTATCACATTTTATTTTATCAAATTATATCTACACATAGCACCACTGTTAGTTGCACAATAAGATAACCCCTAGAACCAAAAAAATGTTGTTGCAATTAACATTGGTTGTATTAATCAGTTTCATGAATTCCATGTTATGTAGTAGTCATTTTACATCTATAGCTTTCTGAGGGTAATTAAGTTCAGGTGATCTTGTACAAGAAAATTTTAGTCTTATCGACAGACATGTTGTTGGGCTAGAAGGTGTGGAGATGCTGGTGTAACTTTTTGAGCAGTTTTGCACTAGTTATGTCAGCACCAGAAGACCATTTACTCAATCATTGAAGTTTGCTGTTGGATCAAATTCAAATACACACCGGTTCTTTAGGTAATTTCACTAGCCTTCATTCTTTTTGTTGTGGATTTTTCGCTATTTCAAGAGAATCTTTGACTGCTTATCAGCTCAAATTTTCATCCTTTTTCAATTGTTTTCCATTTATCTTTAACTTTTTCCAGCCTCTGACCTTACATTATAACATAATCTGATTCATAACAATTCACAGGGGTTTTGTTTTTAAAATATACAGAAGTTCTTTAAATTTACTGAACAGTACACAACAGCACAAGGTTCCAGGAGGGGTAATTTGCCAAGCAGCACACAACACACCCCAAAATTTCAAAAAATTACCAAACAGTATGCAGCAGCAGAGGCTGGCACTGACCCATATTCATGTAACACTAGATGCTGCTCTTTGCTGCTCAGTGTATTTACCCAACACCACGCTAACTTCATGTGAGATAAATTACTGAGAGCCTCATAACGGTACAAGATTTCCCAGGGATAATTTTCTAACCAGCACATAGCAGAACAACTTTGGCAGTGGGCTGCTTGGACAATTAATGGTTAAAAAGCTGTTTTTATACAGCTAATGGGTACAAATAGCCTTTTATATGTAAAAAAAATTATAATAGTCTTGACATTTGATGTATGGTGTTTTGATTCACTGCTCAGAACTAAAAGCAATTTGAATATTAAGGGAGATAGGTAGTGCAATCATTTCAAGCATATACCATTTAGGGAATAGTCAATATTTGTTATAAGGGGGAGGGAATGGAAGGATTCAACTTTCTTTCTCTGAAAAAAAAATGTTCCACCTCTATGAAATTTCTCCATTTTAAAATTCGGGTTCCCCTCTCCTAATGACTAATTTCATGATTTCCCTCCCTCCCTCAAAAAAAAAAATGAATTCCCCACAAATCCTTTATTCCCCTTGTAGACAGTGGGGCATGTTCTTCTTTGCTGTTGTTTCGTAGTCCCCATCAGGGAGGAGGGCAAACCAAGTGTAAATTCATAATAAATTATCAAAATCATATAACAGTCGTTGCCCCCCACATACAACTTGTACATTTTCTTGAAAATGAATAAAATGTCACTTCAATTTATTTCCCCCAATATCAGTGACCAATGGATACGCTAGACTTCAGCAAACATTGGAGCTAAAGATATTCAATTACCCGCCCGGTGTGCGGTGTAGAAAAACACTTCAGATTCCTTTGCATCTGGGAGTGCAGGACCATTGTCTCACGGTTGAAAAGACTCCCGTGTTACCACCTCTCCGATTTAGACGAAGTCTTTTTTTAATGACGTAAGCGCAAAATACTTATCCTCATTCGCAAATAAATAATCTTGAGCTTCGATAGTGCGTGTTCAATTAACTTTGTCCATGTTTTTCATCATTTATTCGAAAAGGAATAAAGAAGAAACATCATCCAGAAGTTGCTGGCAAAGCGTTGAGACCTAACAACTTTGTGCAGAATTAAAATCCGTAACTTATTGCTTAACTTCATTTTATTCAATTTAAACCGCGCTTTCATTCAGAATAAAACTAGGGTCAACGACCTATATCATAATGTAAACTGGTTAGTTATTGTGAAAGAGGATGGGTATTTTGTTACTCAACCCGAATCGTGGAGGTGATAAAACATCTGGCTATAACAATGGCTCCGCATACCGGGCCCATTGTAATATCTTTAGTTAATGGTTTGCTGAAGTCTATACATATCCATTGGTCACTAATATTATGAATGAGAAATTGATGTGACATTTTATTCATTTTTAGAAAATGTGCAAGTTTTATTTGGGGCAACAGACGGTTATGTCATGTTAATAATTTATCAATAATTTTACACGGTTTGTCTATCCCTTTGAAGGACTACAGAATTTGTTATGCACTGCTTTTATTTGTTCCACGCCCCATAGTCTATTGGGCAAAATGATGACTCCTCTCTCATGGCTCTCTGTGGGAACTTTTCTGCCCTTTAGCCTTTCACCAAGGCGGAGACATTATTTTGATTTCCTACAGTCCCTGTACCAGATGTGGTATAGCGCCCTCTCACGGCAAGTTTCTTGCGCATCGCCTTTCCGCATCTATTTTCACAGCTGTTTGACCCCATGCAAATTGTCTCTTTTATTTTTAGAGCAATTTTAAGCAATGGCGACACAATTTTCACAACTGATATAAGTAGGGACATGCAAGAGCAATCATCTATGCAAAAATCAGATAAAGCCATGGCGGGAATCTTGCCATATAGGCCTTCAAAGGTCGTAATTTGTATGTTATAGCACCCTCTATATGCCTATTTACCATAGAAAGACGTGTAAAACTAGATTTTTATAAAAAATCATATTTGCCCGCAATGAAATTCCATCAAATTTACACAGAATGTAGTTAGTGGCATAAATACTCCAAATTAGTTGTCAAAAGTGTATCGCCTTTGATATTTTTTGTTTATTCTCGTTTTGTCATAATAAATGAGACTTTCAAACAGCTGTGTTTTGAGTGTTTTGTTTTCTTTATATTTTGGGATAAATCTTCTGTAACTTTCCTGGGAACTGATTGGGCAATACAGACTGAGGCACCATATGAATGCATTGCAGTCAAACAAATGTGATACTATCGTCTGGCGGCATTGTTTTGTGTTACTGTCGGGTATTTGTCTTGTAGTTAAAGAAAGGGTTCAGTTGAAAGATAATATTGGCACAAGCAATCAGTTAGTATGTACATTCTCCCATTATGATGACTGCGTAATACTTTGATTGACACATTATGCTTGCACAGAACTATCCCTATTTGCATAAAGACGCCTCGCTCCGTTCGGCCAAAGGCTTCGCCTTCGACACGCGCCTCCGGCGATACTGGTTAAGGCATCTTTGACAAAGACTACCGTCTAACATAGTAGAAAAATGAAGCAACCATTATGCAATTGCACTATTGATCAAATAGCCATTACATATTATTAGCTTTAGGGAACCTCTACATGTATGCTATAAATAGCATAACACATATTCCCATATCAGTTTGCAAACATATTTTGACCCCTTTAGTCAGACAAATTGGCAATAACCATATCAAGCAAACAAAATCAAAATATTGCTTAATATTTACCATATCGCACCATTGAATACGTGTGTAAAACTGTTATAAATTAACTGCAGAAATCCTTGATTTCCCAATACTAAGCCATTGAGAAATATTGGGTGTAATTGAAAGGCATTGTTCAATGTCCGGAATGGAGAAGTGTGCCAAGTTCAAGACCTTTGGGAATGATAATTTTAGCATTTTACCTCAGACAATCATCCTTTCAAAGTAGTGTGCTTGTGTCAGTAAAGTTATGATGCAATTCTTTGTTAAATAAATAAAATGTTGACATTTCTAGTGCCTTTCCCATGTATCAAAGCAATTTATTCTGTTGCCACAAGTTTTGCATCGTCATAGATTCTGCTAGAATCATGTATCATAGGGTCCACCCTTCTAAAAAATATATAATATAATTACGGCCGCTTGAAACTTTGAAATAAAGACTGAAATACATTAGCGCTCGTTTCTCTGGTATCCATGTAAACACAGTCCTCTGTGGCTCAGTGGTAACTCTCACGCCTAGATAGCGAGAGGTCCGGTTCGAGACCGTGAATTTTTGTCTTTATTTAATTCTGTGCTCACAAGTTTCTACAAGCTTCTATATAATATTTATCAAGTTACTTTCTCGGGTTGTATCATTTACTTGATCCTCGTGTGCATTGAATTGAGTTTCGCATCGTCATAGATTCTGCTAGAATCATGCATCATAGGCCCACCTTTCTAAAAAATACTGTAAATAGACATTTTCACAAGGCTTTTATTTTCGCGAATTTCGCGAATAAATCTACAACCTTGAAAATAAAAACTCGCGAAAAATAATGTACTTCCAAGAAATGCTCAGAAATGGTAAACATACTGTAACAGCATCCCGACTTCATGGGGTAGAATTTTTTACAACAGCTTGCAACGTTACCCACTATATACCTACTATAACACTTTCCAATAAACAAACTTGAGAAATTGAAAAAAGAAAACCCAATCGAAGGCTATAAAATCTCACCGCAGTCGGCGGGGTACAAAAACAAATGCCCCGATCTCAACTTCAACCTCTCTGAAATCTAATGGTGCATTCCCATGTGCATTTTGCCTTTGACCCTTGACCTTTTGGCACTGTTTTCACGTGTACGAGGTACTGTAATTTTGAGATTGTTTTGATCACATTCGGACTTCTTAGTACTTCATAGTAAACACTAGAAATCCGTATTAACTCATCTGGATGACGCGATCATCTATCGGTGGAAATCGGCCCGGAAAGTTTGCGCTGCAATTGAGGCACCGCGACTGAATAACCAGAGAAAGAGACCGCGGTCTGGGAAGGAAAAAAACATGAAAACGGGGCATGAATAATGGTATTTATCCATTGGAAATAAGAGCTTAGATCGGTAGATACAATGCAGAAAACGGGGTTGCAGCATGGAAAAGATAATATAGTAAGAACTTTAAAAAGATATACTAAATGAAAGCACTATCAGGGAGAATAAATTTGTTATATTTGGGGTCAATTAGTAAGTTTAATGACCATTTTCTGTTAACAAATTTTGCCATCGCAAAAATAAAAACTCGCGAAATGTCGGCCATTGACAAATTCGCGAAAATAACTGCACACAAAAATATTGACTTACACAGTATATAATATAATTATGGCCGCTTGAAACTCTGAAATAAAGACTGAAATACATTAGCGCTCGTTTCTCTGGTATCCACGTAAACACAGTCCTCTGTGGCTCAGTGGTAATTTTCATGCCTAGATAGCGAGAGGTTCGGGTTCAAGACCGTGCATTTTTCGACTTTATTTAATTCTGTGCTCGCCAGTTTCTCCGAGCTTCTATATAATATGCCACAAGAAAATGTTAGCTGCCATACAAATGCCTTGGGCATACCCATACCTTTGGGTGGCACTCAATGGACAATATTACTAACAGCTCACCATTTTGCACTAGAGGCAAGTGAGGTAAAGTGCCTTGCCCAAGTGCACAACACATTGGCCACAGCGAAACTCGAACCCATGACCTTCAGATCATGAGTATGTCATTGTATCCACTGAACAATACATGCCCTCACATTTTTACATTAATTTAACCCTAATGCCACCAACAGCAAAAAACCCCAATGCACTGAGTGAGAAAAATGTACCAAGTTTCCGATGCAGCAATAAAAACATCTAAAAGATTCAGGCCACTGTTGGAATGTTCACAACACCAATCTGATCACTTTAGTATAATCAAGGATTAGAATTGCAAATCTGGTACAGCAATTCTTGCTGGTCTAGTGGTGAGATAGCTATCCACATCATACAGTTGTCTGGGGTTCAGATCCCACCTAGCTTCTCAAAAAATATGTATAGCTGCCTTTTGGGCCTAGTAAGGAAGACCTGCTCTACAGTAGTGAAACACCATTTGCATCAGTTGGAACATAAATGCAGAAAAGTTGCTTAGTTACAAAATATTCATTAAGGTGTGGGAGTAGTCTGTGAATAAGAATTAAAAAAAGGTTACTGCCAACAAGGAAAATCCTGTTCCACTTGCTACCAAGTACTCATCTGAAATATACCCTTGACTTGTTGTATTTACACATGAAAGCTCATCCTGTTTAATTGTTTCTTTCTGTGTATTTATACAGGGGCAAGAAAGTGCGGAAGTACTCTGAGAATGATGGAGACCTTCGGGCTGGAATCATGCGCATTGAAGCCACTGGCAATAGTCAAATCTATACCAAGGTAATATACCAATGACCTTACAGTCAGGTTTCACTTCTTTAAATTCCTTTTCTTGGTATCAAAACAAAATAAATACAGACCATTGTTATTATTAACATCAGATCAACAAGAAATAAGTTTTTGTGAAAGTGCAAGAAGGTTGTAAGTGCAATAGCTTCCATGTGATACATCTTTGTGCTGCTATGTATTAGGATGACTTTAATATTCTTTGCTTGAGTCAGTGGCTCTTGTAATGGTTCTTCAGGCTACCATTTCAAGAGCCACTGACCAAAGACTTGTCAAAATAGTAAGTTTGACAGGAAGTTCTGACAAATGGCAGCTATTGAACTTAAGATCTTCTTGCATTAATGGGAGGGGAGTGTTCAGGAATAAGAGGTCAAAAGTCTTCTAGAGGTCATTTTGGATATTGTTGAGATGGGCATTCATCAAAGTTAACCTTGAATAGGTTCATCAGGTTGGTAAAAGTCTATTAATTTGAAGGTTATTTGTCAAAACCGTTGTAAACTTACTGTTTTTGCCAATAGTGTCCCAAAAAGATGGGGACAAACACTAATGAACAGAAATGAAGGTGTCTAGAACCTCAGTCATGTCTATGATCCAACACTCAAAAAGGAAATCAATACATCATGCTTTGGAGTGGCTGTTAAAGGTCCATGGCCCGATCGCTAATAGCCTCGTCCCCAGAACCCCAGATTTTACCGGAAGTGGTCCACATTTTGGTATCAGGGCAATTCCACCGTCATGGACGTTACATTTTGCCCACCCTCTCTGTATTCAAAATGTATTCCAACATACTTGAAAGCTAAGGAATTTAATTTTATTTCTGGTACTGATAGTTAACATACTAATGTTTAACAAGAACATCAAACATCTGGAAAGCTCTAGTTCATTAACAAGAAAAGAGCATCAGAAGTCGGCGTCATGGACGTTACGAAAATGGACAAGCAGTTTTTTGGACATCATTTATAACCAAAACTCTCTGAAGTTGCAATCTCAAGTTTCATTATTCCTGTTTAGTATTTTAACTATGGTAACACTTTATTTAACTTGGAATTAAAATAAAGGAAAGCACCTTCTTATAATATAGAAAATCTTCCAAATGTATGTCATGGACGTTACATTTGTGTAAATGTCATGGACGTTACATAATTTGAATTTTCAACATTCGCTCATTCAAAATTGATAACCCATAGGTGTGTGCTTATTGCAATGCTTATCAGTTTGTTTGATGCCATAGAATCTATTTTTGAAGTTTACATGATGATTGAATAATTGTATTATTTAAAATAACCTTTTTAGGTCAAACTTGGGTACGAGGGCGCTTTTCTATTTTTTTTTTCACCATGCTTTAGAAAAAACCTACTCTTACATATACCACTATAAAGATAACCAATTATGTGACATGCTCACTAAATTTGAGCATCTTATCTTTATTAGTTTGCCTGTAACATTCATTTGAATATTGCATGAATGTGCCCATTGAAAAGCACAGGGGTCAATGCACTTTTCCCCTGTACAATTCAATGCGAGTATTTCCAAGAAATAAACTTTAGGCCTACTCACAAACTAAAGGTGATAGAAGAGTGAACTTCGTGAGCAGGTAAAACTTATGATTATCTTTCCAGTTGTTACCCTTTGGAAGGTAGCGTATTTAAAAAAAAGTTGCGAAAAATGATGTAAAGCGCCCTCGTGCCCAATTTTGACCTAAAATGGTCATTTTTAAGAATTCTAATTATCAAAATGTCATGAAAACTTCAAGAACAGATTCTCTGACATCAAAAACATAATTTTTAAACATTACCATAACAAACATCCCATAATGCCCCTTTACAGGGGTGTTTAAATGTGTAACGTCCATGATGTAACGTCCATGACGGTAACGTCCATGACGCTCATTAGCATATTTCTAATTAGTATAATTATTTTTTTCACATGTTATTATCTCCATATATGTACATTAACATTGTATACTAGAAAAGATTAAAATCAATTGCATGGTAGTGTAGTTACAGGAAAAAATAGTATTAAACGTCATGGACGTTACATACATTCGTGGAAAATCAGAAGTAAAATTTGAAACTCAAAAAGGCGCCCTCTAGATAACTGCATTTGATTTAAAAGTGTAAGTTATAAAAAGTTACCTATCTTGGTATTAGGTTAAGAAATGAATACATTTCAGTGGTCAATATTCATAGATACAGGACTGAAATATTTGACAGCACCAATTTTAGTAAAATTTGCAAAAATCTGTTGTTCGTAAATTCATTTTTTTCCAAAAACCATAAAAAATAAGAAAAACACTGAAAATTCAATATTAGAATGCAGATTTATACAGATAAGGTATCTTTCTTCCTTGTTCAATGTAAATTGTTGCATTAAAATGAATTTCAATTTTTAGGCTCAAGGGGACATTGCCGTGGAATTGTCCATCAGAAGGAAAAACTACTATTTTTCTCATTTACCTTGTGAAATCTTAGGGTTAAAGGATGTTTGGTTTGGAAGTTGTGAGTGAAAATGTACTCCATTTTGGTCGACCAATATTATTTTACACAGTACTCTATGGGGCTCACAAAATCACGTTTCTAGCTCTCACATCAAAACGGATTGAAATATCAGCGAGAAACTTTACAGATGGAGTTTTTGGGTGAAGGCCATTCTATCAAGATGAAAACTTTATATACTTAAATCGGGCCATCCCCCTTTAAGCTATACCCATTGGTCAAAGGTCATGTGAGGCCAAGGACCAATGTATTTTTTCCAAATTCATGAATTTCAGACAATGTCTCCTGGCTAGCAGATTCAAATTACAGCAATTCCTGCTTCATTATGTTGAAGCAAGTATTATTGGTTTTCTGATTTTAATGGCTATGAGTAAATTAGTACCATCATTCAAGTACATATCTTCTCATTCAGTTTAAAGGGGTACCTCTTATAGAGTGGTTATTATTGTGTATACTTTCGAGGACTTGTTCCTCCAAATTGTATTGAACCGGGTATTGAACACATAGAAGCAAAATTAATTACTGACTTGCATCAAAGTATATTCCTGTAACTAAACATAGGTATGTACCACATAGCTTTTCTTGTAGTATGTGACACAATTTGTAGTACCTTACAGCAATGAATTTGACACCAGATTTTAACACCTGATTAAATATCAAAAAAAAGACAATCGTAACTGGCAGCGGTATAATGCAGCAATCCTGCAGGCAAATTACATGTGATCACGCATGATTGATTGACTGACATGAATTGCTAGTGAACCTTATCACTGTGGAAGAGCTCTATGGGGAGTTGTATTTTGGAGAGTTCAATGGTCTCGAGTTTTGACTTGTCACACACAGGATGTAAAGGAGGAGACACAATGAAGCCAAAGTGAATGAAGTGAATTATGACTGTAAGAAATGTTCAACAAAGAGTTAAAGAAAGATAATGATGGAGATGATGATAAAGAAGTAGTAAGATTGTGTGTTGTTGATGATGAGGTGGAGGACGACAAGGGCGATGAAAAGAGGAGGAGGAGGAGGAGGAGGAGGAGGAGAGATGAGGGAGGAGAGAGGAGGAGGAATAGGAGCCTAGAGGGGGAGAGAGTAAGAGCAGGAGGAAGGCGATGATGAGAGAGGAAGAGGAGGAGGGAGAGAGGAAGAGGAGGCAGGTGATGATGATGCTTTCAAGGTGGTGAAAAAATGAGAACAAAGACAAAATGATGATGAGATAAAGACAAGATGATGACGACAATGACAATGCCCTCCTTCGACCCCTGGGACCCCATCACCGGGGGTGTATGGGATGGGAATGCAAAAAGGAGAAAATGGGGCATTATTTTGTGGCTCATTTATAGATATGAACCATGTTCTTCCATTTATACATATATGTTATTTCTTAATTTCATTTGATAAAATGTTTTAATGTTCATATGGCCGTAATGGAAAAAGAAATTATTTCCATGTTTTATTTCTATATGTGGAAGGAAAAAATAGCTATATAATTAGATGCAAATATAAATATGCCTGGGATCAAGGCTGGAAAATCATGGATAACATTACTACAAAAGCTGTAAATCATGAAAGATGAGAATCAATTAAATTGTGGAGGCATGGTGGCTGATGCCTTGTGTCACAACCCACTTTATGAAGCAAAGAATTTTAAAAAAATGTTAATTTTTAAAGCCAAAAACACAAAATTCTACTGTTAGTCTTAAAAGGCACGAGGACATTTCCAGAAAAGTGCACCCACATTTTTAACTGGATTTTTTTGCTTATTTAGAATGCTTACCAATGTATTAAATTACACCTAAAGTGAATAAGCAAAAAACTCGCCTTTATGAAATAAAAATGATCTAGTATTTTTTTTGTCATGCATGACCGAAAAATCAAAGCATACTTCTCTAGGGAAAGTCAGGCAAGTTCAACTCCCGTATTGTTCAAATAAATTGCCCTGGGGGCGTGCATTTTTTCAAAAGGGAGGGCGTTTATTACGGTCAAATGGAAAGTCAAAAATTCCCGCAAAAAATACCTTATCATCACGCCTGTTTTCCGCTGATTACCAATCGTACAAACGAAGAGCAGGGGGTACGGCTTTTTTTTGCACTCCCCCGTTCCTAATTAACCTCTATTACAACTGTGCATCACTACTCGATTCTGAACATGGATTATGACAGTCCCGGACTTAAATCATCATGTGATTTAGTAAGCTTATCTCATTTTCTTGAATTATTTTATCCAAAAATCGTAGGGGGGCGTTTATTTATTAGGAACAACACGGTAAGTTTTTATGGGCCGCCAGCATAGCTGGTAGGACCACTTTTGCAATCCGTTGTGCGTGTGTATGTATGTATGCATGTGTGTATGTGTCACTAAAATGTTAAGTTTTTTATGGAGCGGCCCGCAGCTTATATTCTTTGAATATAGAGAGTGTGAAAGCCGAGAACCGCCAAATTCTAGTTGGGTTTATTATTCTTCTACTTTTTGTCCAATAAACTTTTCAAATCCTGCACATTTGAGCAATTTTTTTATCAGAAAATCTTGTGTTCCTTAAACATACACGTTTCAGTGAAAAATACCTGGTTTGGGTTGACAAAATTGAGGTGAGCACTTGGCAGCAGTCTTCAAATCTGTACTGAATGCTAGTACTCGGCAGCTTTCTTTCTGACGCAACTCGCAAACGTTTACCATACCAATTTTAATAACCTCAAGCTAACACTGTACATGTTTCAAATATTAGACTTGAAGTATCAACATATTATTACATGTTTACATGTACTCATTAGGTTACCATATGTACAATAGATTTTTATGAGGACCTTTGGGGTTTATAGGCACCCTTGGATTTAAGTTTATCTGGTAATGAATGTGAAATCCTCAGAGTAATGAATGTAGATTTGAAGGTTGTGCCATATTTGAACTTGACTGTTGATGACAGCACCTTTGATAGGCTCATTTTAATAGCTTGAAGCTTGATACAGGGAAAACCCAAGCTCATGTGATCTTTGACACATATCTCCAATAGCCAAAGTTTTGCCTACAGAGCATTATTCTACCCTCTTCCTCTATATGGTTACAAAACTTTAAAGGTACAGCTTGAAAATCAGATTTCCCCCAAATGGACATGTGCTCAGCACCCCTCTCAACAGTAACCAGTTTGCAGTTTTGCACAGACATATAGTAGGCCTATCTAAGAAGTACTAGTAAGGGAATTATCTGTTTTGCCATGGCTGAAATATTAGTTACCGTAGGAAAGGGGAGAGGGAGGAGATAGGAAGAGAGAAGGGAGAAAGGGGAACAGAAAGAGAAGGGCGAGAAGAGAGAGAGAAAGAGTGTTTGGTGGGGAAGGAGAGAGGGTATGGATAATAGAGGAGGGAGAAAGGGACAGAGATGGGTTAGAGATGTGTGGAACTGGAGATAGTGGAATTAGAGAGGTAGAGGGAGAGGGGAAGAAACTAAAAGGTGAAAGAGGAAAGTGTAAGGGGAGAAGATGAAGGGTAGAGTCATTGTTTATATGATCTTCACATTTACTCAGCTAGCATTAGCACAGCCACCCGCTAGTCTATGCTGTGATTTGTCTAAAGATTTCCAGTGTGGTTTAGAACTGAAACTGAGACTTTAACACTATAATTATATATGTCACGTATCAGTATATCTCTCAGTTTAAACTTAGATATATGCAAGGAAAGATTGACAGACTTGTGTATTCAAGTTCACTTGTACTTGATTGAGAAATTTCTTGTTTCATCACAGCAAGCAGGCAGTACAATTACTTTTATATTTTTTTAGTTTCCCTTATACTTTTCCGAATCAATAATTTGTCAATAACACATCACATTCATCATCACCATCAATGTGATCCAGGATGGAATGGAGGAAGCATATCAACATACTGGTTCACATACTCTCCATCAGCTGTGAGTTGTTTGAATCTCTGAATACTCCAGTCCCGGTCTTTTTGATGGTGTCATTATATTGGAGAGGTTCTTCTGCCTCTTTTTGAAACTTTTCCTCCCGAGGGAGTCCAGAAGATCAAGCAGAAATAGGCTGATTGGATGTTCCATGCATTGTCTCAACAAAACAAAGCGCTTTGCTGATTGTTGATGTTATGGTGAATGTTTTGGGCAATATTTTCGGACCTTTGCATCTAGTTATTCTAATATTAGCTCTGATATGATACCATTTTAAAAACGCTTGTTTTGTTTAGTAAGTCCCACAAGGTCTAACTCAGGGACAAAAACCTTTTGACGAGTTTTGTACTTCCTGGTTGTAAAAGGGGCAGAGCTATCAGAGCATATTTGTGCGCGGTTGGTGACCCAGCAACAGTAGATCGCTTCGGTGGCCAAAAAGATGCAAGTGCGGTTTTTTCCGCTGTAAATATGCAAAGAACTAGGAAGTAGTGCTCTTCAAAGGTTTTTGTCTCTGATTATATCCTGCCAAACTAATTGGAGAACTTGTGATAACCAACCTTCGCAGGCAACAATTTCTTTTTTGTTGTCTACGGTCCTTTGATGCTTAGTTTTAAGCAGGGGAATTATTTTGGTTTGTCTGAACAAAAACCTTTGTTTTTTCCCCTTGTGTATTATATTAATGGAATTTTTTGAACAACTCAACCATTCTCATTAAAAATTAATGTTAAAGGTCCCAGTTCGCATTATGCAATTTGTAGTATTGTTCTTAAATATTCTTATTGATGTTTAATTTCCAAATCCTTTTAACAAACCTTTGTCGAAAGAGTGCATTGTTGTGGGCCAATACAAGATGCAAGATGTCACCCATAAAGCATGAAAAGATTTATTTCCTGCAACCTTTGATATACTTTGCATTGATTGTATTTATATGTCATTTCTTTTTAGGTTCCTCTGACTCCTATAGAAAGCAATGCCAATGGGAGGCAGACAAATCTCAAGAGGCAAGCCAGTCTACGAGTCAAGAAAATTCATCGTAAAGTTTTTTAATCTAGTATAGTGCCTACATTGCATGTTGCCAAGGCCTAGACCGTTCGTAATTCATTAAGGTCTGACATTTTGCTGTTTGATGGTTCAGACTTTGCAAAGGGCAGCACTCACATATATTGCAAAACCCAAGTCGGTATATTTGAGGCATGTCTTAAATTGACCTGGTTGTCATTCAACACTTTTTGCACTAGCAAGTAGGTAAAAAGGGGGTGCCGGAATTTTGAATATCAGGGTATTTTATAGTGTAGTAATTTTTCACAATTTTGGCCCAAACCAAGTTTTCCACACCCTCATGGTGGTGAGCAAATGGAGCACGATATAGCTGCATGGAATGCCTGTCTTTATGTCTACATAGAACATTTATTAATCTACTCTACAGACAAACTGAAGTGGGTCAATGCAGTAGAAACCGGTGAGGTCATGTGCTGTCTACTTTTGGGACAGGGATGAATAGTTATTATTCTCATTTGCAATTTTCAATAAAATGCATTAAACAGTTTGTAGGGGCCATCTTAATTACCACTGCTATTCCTCATTACATCTGGGTTAAAATCAACTATGAAATCAAGTGAAAAAGAACTGATGATAATTAAACCAAGGTAGTTGAAGCCTATTTCTGTAAGGCTGTGTTAGTGATATTGAAATCTTACCATTTTACACACTATCAAGCTATCTAAGTGAGCAAATGTTCACATACCCATTTTCACGCTTAGATCAAGTGCTAGTGAGTGGAACAAATAAGATCACACATGAATATGCTTTTCAGGCAAAAAAAAAGCAGATAGAGGACTTGTTTCACACATGACTAAAGAGAGTTATAACCACTTGTGACTTGGTTATGACTATGGATGTGGGAATGCACATAAAGGTTGACAAGGCAACACAAAGTAGACGTAGATCAACCAACTTATGGTCATGACCACTTACATGTGAATGATATTGACTGAAGGAAACTGCCGGACCTACTTTCTTAGGTAGCATTTTCCGTAATAGATAGCTCTGTAAAAAATACTGTTACAAATAATGTTCTTCTATACAATTAAAAGCCAATTCTTATTCCACCAATGACATGTAACATATTTTCTGAAAGGTATCAATTGTATATATTTGCTTATCTGTTCTCTGATTGGGATCTTTTAGCAAAGATTTGAATCGGTATTAGTAGTTCATAAAAATATGAACGATTGAATGTGTTTACAGTTAAAATTGTCAATCAAAAGAAACAGGAGTTACGAACTAGGAGTTCTTCTTATGGACCATAATCAGATGCATAGCATCAGTCTTGATTCAGGGGCATCCCTGTTTCAGCTTACTTGTTTGAAAGGGCATCAGCTTTTTTGAATACTAAATTTGGGATGTGAGCACATGCTCTCCTGATTTACGATGATGCTATGCCTCAATGCTAAACCACTAACCACAAATTTGCACCTCATAAGAGTGGGGCTTATATGTTATCCTGCTGATCTGTGATTTCATTCCATTTCATTTTGTGCTCAATTATGTGTAGACTGGCCTCAGTATCCTGTGCTATATCATTTTACCTCCGAAAATGGATTTATTAGCCAATATATCCATAAAGAATTTGTGGCTGGAGTGAGTCTTTGATATTGTTAGATGTCTTTGATAGCCTGGACATTTTAAAAATTGGCTTTGGACTAGAGAATATAAAACCACTATCTTGTCTTTACATATTAATTCTCAGCCTAGTGTCAGGGCTCATAATTGCTCTTCAATGCGGCACTATATGGCATGGTAGAAACTGGCTAATCTATAAGATATTAGATATTTTATTCATGGCTAATTGTCCACACCCCTCTACTTATGCCAGTGGCAACAAATCATATGTTTTGAATAGGCAAAAGATAAGCGGTCATAATATATTGGATAATACAACGAGTGAAAAGAGTAGCGATCAGATAAGCCACGGAAAAGTAATAAACAAGTATGTGCCAATTGTGTGAGCGTGTGAATTTGGCCATATGGAATATTATTTAAAGAGATTCTAGGAATTTAATTCTCATGGAAAGATTAATCTTATAATTTATACCAAATCTTTCCAAGCCTTAATATAAGCTCAAATCTTGCTCATGACTTCAGTCACTTGTTCAGATAAAACCTAAATATTTTTTAAAGTTGAAATTATTTAGAATCAAGAGCAAAGTATGAAAAAATCTTAAGGTCACCTTTAAGAGACAATCTTTTACTTCCCCCTACCATAGAGTCCAAGTTGATCATGTCCAGGTTGCCACTGAAAACAACCTGAGGTGGTCTACCAGCTATACCACACCTATGTAATACCTATTTACGGGAAAAGGGGAATATAAATAATATGCTATCTTTGCCGACCTGACAGCATATGGCAAGGAAGTTTCTCTCACGTTGTCTGTCTGAAATTTCCTTTTCTCCTCACTTTATGATCTGTTTGAATGTTCTCCATGGCCAGGTTAACGTCACGGTTACTGCCAATTGAAAAGGTTTTCCTCGCGTCATGTTTAAAGTTTGTTTATTGAAGGTGGGGCAGCAGGGTTTTACTCGTTTTCTTTTGATTAATAGCTGAAAAATGAGCTTTGCTGAATTTTTAAATTGACAAAAAATTAATATCAATATACCACAGATGTTTAATTGACTTAAAAATGTAATGACAGTGAAAGAATATTAGATTTTAGTAATGCACCCAATAGTGTGAAGTGAAAAGATCTGATGTTTTTTTTTCAATACTAATTTACTGTTACAAATAAAATCGGAAGGGTTGCAATTTAACCGACCAAAGTTATTTGAATCAAAGCTTATTGATATAGCAATTGATGGACCCAAATCTTCAATGTAATTTAGCATAACCTCACTGTGACAAGGTGTAAACAGTCATCCCTCTTTCTAGCTCCAGGCAGCAGTATTGCCCTATTGAAAAGGCTTTCAAACATCTTGCGCTGAATAGTGTTGTCATATATCAATGGCCAAGTATTAATAACTAGGAGAAATATTCTACAGTCAAAGTTCAATGCATCCTAATGCATATAAGAAACAAATAAACACCACTAGTAGTGGGGTACCCCATTGGATCTGACATGTCAATGAGGTCATGGTATATGTAGCTATGCAGAAGAACATGAACGGAGACGTGAAATGAGGATACGGTAGCATCAGCGTTACTGATAGATTGCATGGCTTTTTGTCTAGACAGGAGTCGATAATGTCTTGGGGGACAGGGGCATCTTGTATGGCAGGCTGTGGAATAAGCCCAAAGCATGCAAGCTAGCTGTCATTGCGGGACAAGTAATATTAGGCTGCCATCTCAAAAGGGAGTCTTGAAAATGGGTTTAAACCAGGCTTAGTTCTAAGGATGGACTTTTTTTGGTCAACATACTGTAAAGGTTTGCAGTAACAGTTGAGGAAAATTCTTCAAACCATCCATGAGGAATGTTCTCACCTGTTATTTTAAAGTTCACAGTATTTGAAAAAGGAAAAAGGTCCACTCATGTAGGACTAACTGTGGTTTAACCCAGGTATAAAGTTGCGACTACATTTGAGAATACCAGACCATAGTCTTTGCATATGGTGTAAAATTGCTCATCCTAATGTGAGAACATCTCTACAGAGGGATCACTTAATTTTAATTAAGACTCTTTAATTGGTGTCGTCTGCATGGCATATCAACTGACTGATTTGGCAAAAGGAATTTCACTGGAAAGCTTGAAATTGTAAATCAGAATTCCTAAGAACATCAAAATTGTTAAGTAAAATGAACATGTTTGGTAACATTTACAGATCGAATCGGCTGCATTGATTTAGGAAAATTAAAGTTGTCATATTAGAAGTGACCCTAGAAACTCTACAGAAAGTTCCAAATCTAAAGTTGAAAAGAAGTGCCCTTTTTATATATGTTGTATTTAAAAAGAAACAAAATAAGAAAGATAGGCAATGATACATATTTCTACATACTCTAACCTGTGGTCCTTAACATTGTTCTTGAAAAGTAAGAATTCTTCTTTTTGTCACAATGGTAGAGTTGTATCTCTCTAGGGTATGTACGTCTCACAGTTGAAATGTGAATGTAAGTGTCATATATCTAGGGGGATGTTTTGTGTAGTTTTTTCACCCTCGC
>JAMKCH010066636.1:0-25610 GCA_023653785.1 Ophioderma brevispina
CTTGAAAACTTGTGATTTCCAGGTTGTTATCGCCTAATGAAACCTGAACTGCTCAAGTGGTGATGGGACCAGCTACGTCCTCTCCGGCAACCACAGTTGTTGCATAGCGTTGAACTTATAAAGAAACCGAACACAAAAGAAAGCAATCACAAATAGCTCGCATGCAGACTGTCGGCGAGGCAACAGTAAGTACTACACCCGCTTAAATCTCCGCTTAAACGTCCACTGGTACCACACGTGACTCATCAGCTCTGACCAATAGGGAAATTATCACACACAATTGATTGGTTGCCGGTTCAAATTCAGCAAGGCAATGAAGAAGGTTCCAATACCATGTTGCCACATAGAAGCTAAATAGTTATTTAGTAAACTCTATGGTTGGCAGCCTTATCCTGACTGGACGTTCAGACCAGTGCGGACAAAATGAGGTGCCCAGTTTGAAATTGCCCAGATGCACATTAATTGTTTGAGGCTATATTTTGAAAAGCTAGGAATAAGATCTGTTTGTAAATTGCTTAATAATCAGTGACGCGCAGCAAGCAGGGGTGTGGTGGGGGAATTAGGGGTGGCAGAGTAGATGAGGATTCCCCCATTTCCCCAAATGGTTCCTTGCTCCCCAGTTACATCCAGTTATAAATTCACAATTCTATTCATACTTTTAATAATTATAGCTATCAAAAGAAAGATAAAATGCAGACCTGAAGGGAAAGGTTCTCTATCATAATAACAACCAACCAATATTAAAAAAATGTATTTTATTTATTCATTCCAATAGCCCCTGCAGCCGGAAAAAAAATCACATCGTAAGTGCCATCGTGTCTGCTGAGCAACCTTTGTCTTTCATTCGTCTTTAACATTTGAGACATTATCATAATATCAGCTAAACGAAAAGGTTATGCGATGTACATGGAATGGGTATCAACAATAACAAATGCCAAAAATTTAATGTAATCAGTTGCAAGATTTTTTTCAAAACTTACCGCAAACAGGATCTTACCACTAAAGAACAAGAATCCACACACGGGTTTTGTTGAACAACAAACGAACGTGTGTCAACCTTTGACACGCACAAAACAATCCGAAATGGCAACCACTAACTTCATGGGACAAGTTTTATGGAGTTAACTCAAGTCTGCCGTTGAAAAATTCTCAATTTTCGACGTTTGGATGAAAACAATGTGTGGTTTCTTGTTATGTAGTATTGTAAGATAATACAGAGTCCTGTTTGAGGGAAGTTTGAAAAAAAATTTGACAATTGTCCAGTGACTGTTAAATTTGGCATTTAGGGTATTGTTGATACCAAGTCGTGTACAGCGGCAAACAACCTTTTACGTTAGTTGATATATGATAATGTCCAAAAGTTAAAAGATGAATTAAAGACAAAAAGGTTATGCTCAGCAGAACTGAAAGTGCCTTCAGTCTATTTTTAGTTATGAAGTGCAGTAAAGTCGCGGGATGGTATTGGTAATACTAATAGGAGGAACCACACCATACAGCAATGGGGCAAGATCGGCGGCACGTTCTGAGGGTTGTGTAACCTCGCTTTTTGATTGGATACTCAGGTAAACGCCCCTGTGATATTACGCTCCGATTGGATAAGAGGGACACACCAAGAAATCACCAAAAAAGCGTGCATTTTCGCGGAACCCTAAAGCATGTGCTGCAGTGCGCGACAGCGCTAACCCCCTTGCAGCTGTACAAGTGTTATGCATTGCATTTTTAGACAATTTGCCAGTGCTAAGTACGCCGTGACTTTCCAGTGCACGTGAAAACAAAAACCGCCCCAACGTCTTAAAAATGGGTAAGTTTTTAGGCCTATGCTTAAAAAGAATTTTACGTTCGGATTGATGGGGAATATTAAAAGATTATCTATAAAAATTTACGAAGGATGAATATGACGTTTGATAAGGTAAACTTGCTTAGAATCGGTTATTACATTGTGTCAGTCCAACTCGGCGGTCAAAGCCCGTCCATCAAAGAAAAACAAAAGACTTACATCGGTGATTACTCGGCAGATTTTCAATGCGTGTTAAAATCAGTTCAACATTAATTAAGTATATATTATATTTGCTTAACCTCACCAGCTTCTCGGGTTAGCAATGATGGTAGTTCATTATCTGCCAAGAAATGACCACTCAGTCTGTGAAACAAGGTCTCCCACTGCACTGCCGGCTTGTGTTTCACAATCTCTATGATCTATCTCCGCTTGCCTAACAAAACAGCGGCTTAAAAATTAGAGCTGCTGGTTTATTTTACCCTAATGCATTGTATTATTTTACAAGGATGACACGAACAGACTTGTCACTAGCCGAACTTGAAAAAAAAAGGCTGGTCGGAGTGATTATTGTTCTGCGCGCAAGGAAACCCCCTTAGATTTTACTCAAACGCTAATTTTTCTGCGCTCAAATAAAACAAATTCGCATATAGCGGGCAGAAAAAACGCAACTTGCGAGAACCCGGACTCGCCCCATCATCATCAATAATCATCATGACATCGCCATCAATCATCATCAAAAACCAGGAAATGCAGGAAAAAAACAGAAAAAGTTATTAATCTGTTAAGTACTCTGAACAATGAGACTGGAAAAACTGAAAAAAATCAAAAGTTTAAATTTGTGACAAAAACAAAAAATTAAGGAAAAATAATTGTGAAAAATAAAAAATATTATAACACCCTCTGTGCTAATTGGACCCCTTTTATTTAAAACTCCAGACCCACCCCCACCCCCCCCCCCGCTTAAAACAGGCCTACAAAAAGCTAAGACAGGTATTTCCTTAATTTCACTTTAGCGTATGGTTACAAATGAGGCAACACCCAGGGATTTCCACCCGTTCCATCTCGCGAATGTGCCGGACTGCCGATGAAAAAGTTGCAATTGGAGCTGCCAAGTACTCCCAGATTTCCTGTGCCTACCATTCGAAACTGCAAAATGTCGGCATAAACGGTAAAATCAATTCTAAACTTTCACCGCTTGGGTGTCAGATTTGTCGCAATGACCGGGAGTTTATGAAAAAAAAGGGTTATAGAATTGATACAGGATATAAGATACGGGATAAAATTGTAATGGCCGCCACAACATCAGGAGTAGCCTATGTGACGGCTATAGCGAAATAGCGCCGCCCCAGATCATAAATCCAAGGGTTGTACATAGTTACAAGGTGCGAAGTAAACTAACCCAAAACTACAAATTAGGCCATGAGAATGAAAGTTTGATTGCCGTCGGACATTTTTCCAAAAGCGCTGAGGCTTATTTTCATTATTCATGATTCATAGGTACATGTTATTGGTTGACTTGCGATTTCACGGGTTTCCAGCCAGAGGCGACGATCAAATCAACATAAAGAAATGTGGTCTAGTTCAGAGACTGCATGCAAGTCTATTGTTAGTGCGTAATTGTGAACCCTTTTCCAGCGTTTGATGATAAAACTTGTTTTATGGTTATACGGCATTTTTAAGCAAATAATGGAATTTTAAAAACATAATGACAAATTTTCAGCGGTGTTCGGGACATTGCGGGCGGGCGGACGCAAATCTAAAACTTCCATGTCACATGGGCTTAGATGAAACCACCAGCCACAAAGCATCCTGAAGGTCTCCCACTGACGTGTCAAAAGATGTTGACAGGAGGCCATCCACAAAAATTGTTTTTTAAAAAACTGCGAGGGAATAAAGGGAGTTGACATAGAGCTTGATTCCTGAAGGAACAATCCGATTTTGTTAGGATTTGTATTGCTCTGGTGTGGTTTTGCAATGGGACTCCTCCATTGATTAAGTTAAGAGCATAATGATAATTTTACATGTATAAGGAGGAGTCATGCTTAGCAGGATTGGGGCACTCATTAGCAATTGTGATCTGCAGTCTGTGATGGAGAAACCAACCCAAAATGGCAGGGGCTGGCAATGGCCGGCCAGCCCCCATCGGTGCATATTGATATTGAGCGACCGACACCTGTGCGAATCCGGTTTAAGGTGACCCATTCTTTGCATGGGAGATTGCTGCCAGGTGGTAGTTCGGTCTTAGGTGTAATAGAGAGTTTGTCTGGTCTTAAGGTTATCTAGCCAGGCCATATTCCATGTCTGTAGAGTGAAAGGGGAACTGGAGAGTTTAGCAGCGGGTCGGCAGAAAGGGCGGCGAGAGCGCAGTCCTGTCTACCGAGTTGGTGTGATTCTTTGGACAGTGTTATGCCGCGGCAGGTTGCTGTTGTCCAAGGCAGAGGCCGTCTCACTTAGTTTGTGACGTGTGGGGTTCACTCCGAAGTACCGGCAGGTGTAATGCTAGGTTTTGGTAACAAAAAACCAGAGGTCAAACATTACTTTTAACATATCGTTATCAATTCTACTGACTCGAGTTTTGGTACTTCAGATTTCGGGGTAATGTACATTTAACGAGACAGGCTAAATTTGTGAAGTGAACTCCTTTCGTACAGCTAAAAATTACCCAAAGATTCATGAACTAATAATTTCTATTTTATCCATTTTATACATTACGAATGATACAACTAGTGCATTTTGTGTCAAACAAGCCATAGGACACCCTTATTTGCCACATTAAAATTCGGCGCCCATTTGCCTAGTAGAGGTTTCCCATGCTAGCATCGGTTCGCCCATCACTATCGGCCACTGACATCCATGATCCTTTGCTTCTTTTTGTGTACATCAGTTAGGGGGACACCATGTTGAATTTTTATTGGGATATTTATACCCACCTAATTTTTTCCCCATTATCGCTATTTATTGGAGACATATATTTACCCCCTACTCGCGCCACCCTCGCATCTGGAGGATGTGTACAACTACTGTTCATGGAGCTTTGGTGGATGACGTGTTGATGCTGTTTGTGAAGATTTTTCAAGATTGAACACCCCCCGCCCCCTAGGAGGATCAGAAGTTCGGAAGTTCAGAATTCGGGAGATCAGAATTCGGAAGAACAGAATTCGGAAGATGTTGTAAGTATTATGTATTATCCCTTCTCACATGGTTGCCCCCGCGAGCCTCAAGGCCGTTTTGCGTCGCTCGTACTGCGGGTTTTAGTGGGCTTATTCCTTTGCCAGGTTAGCTCCCCCCTTTGTAAGTCCACAATTTGGACCGCCAGGCATGTTGGGGAAATGTGTGTCCTGTGTGTGTCTGACCTCCGTGCATTTATATATTTTTTCGTTCGCCCTTGTTATAAGGGCCTCACGGTGCAACCAGGTCATCTGTTTTTCTCAGTGTATTTCCAGCTCGTGCCGCAGGATCTTCTTATGTCTTCTCAAGATTTTGGGGGGGGGGGTGGCCCCTGCCCCCCCGTCTGTCTTGTCTCTCCACCTTGTCTCCTGGCCTTATCCTATTCTAATTTTGGAATCCAGGTTCTCGCACGGGTTAATTACTATTATTGAGTGGTGTAAGGATACGTGCTATAGTTCGTCTTTACTTTTGATGTGCAGAAAGATTGTCTCTACCAGTGCAACTCCGCAGATGGTTGGTGTAAGAGTTCCTTCGACGACAGACACAGACCCTCATGAAACTTGTGTGTGAAGTGCTGTTATTGTCAAGAGGAAGGGAACCTGATAGAGATACTCTAGTTTGGTCAGAATTGGAAATCCAGAATTTGGACGAAATTAGAGGTATATGGCGAGGAAAGACAAGGATGATTTAACGGCCACGGCTACACCAGTTCCATATCCGTCAGGGCATCTACCTCGGGTCAGCGGCCCCACCAGCGATGGGGACCTCTCCCAAATATTTCCTACCCACAAATCCCACGACCAATCAAGATAAACCTTGATTATAGTCTCCAGGCGATACTACCGTGGTTGCAGAGGCTACATAATGGTTTATAGGGCAAGTTCGCCCCAGCCCCACATCTTTCTTATGAAAGATTAAGGGGCCTATGATTGATGTGAATCAGAGTGGATTAAGTGAATACTTTACGCACTGGCAATCTATCC
Source organism: Ophioderma brevispina (assembly GCA_023653785.1). NCBI lineage: Eukaryota > Metazoa > Echinodermata > Ophiuroidea > Amphilepidida > Ophiodermatidae > Ophioderma > Ophioderma brevispina. Next base: position 5,929 of record JAMKCH010066636.1, read on the forward strand.
ACTCCGTCCATAATAGTGAATTGGAGAGTATCAACGTTGAGTAGCTCCAGACGATGCCGGCCTCTCCCCCTCACACCCAGTTCCAAACGTAATTCAAAACAATGGCTTATTTGTACCCCGCCCGTCCCGTAACACAGGTACCAAGACGGACGGCTTTCACGGGCTATATACACTGAGTTATCCAGCTGCGAATCATATATTCAACTTTGAGAGACTTGGCCTCGGTCTATGATGATTCTCTATACTTGAGCAGTAAGGCGTCACATATCTCCGTAGAGTAATAGATAAAAGCCGCTATCAACGGGGCATCCATGGTGATGTATATGATTATAGGTCTGAGTTAGGCAACCGTGGCAGCAGTTCAAATAGAACCATCGGCCATGTTAGACCTAATTTATGTTGATATAGATTGGACAACGGTCCGGTGGTACCCCGTAAGACGGAGGGCTTTTTCGTGGTGGCTCGATAGCATGGTGTGATGTGTTATAGAAATAATTAAATGAGTTGTCATGATATTCTTGAGTCTGTTCTACTACTTGGAAGCGGGTTCACGGTACCGTGGTTTAAACTCGGTGCTATTACTGCCAAGAACTGACGATGTTTACTGTCACCGTAATACGGGTTCAGAGTTAGTTATACAAGTAAATGAGTCTTTCTACGGCGATAATGTGGAGTTCAGATATTTCTTTCACACGAGTCAGACGCTTTTTCCCCAACGGCATCAGAGGGAAGTGAGAGCTGTCGATGCAGAGGTGTTATTCCAAGGAAAAAAGAATATTGCTAATCCGCCTCTTTCGGGAGTACAGTTGTTTACAGTCAACCTGTCGTCTGCCTATGAACCGATCGCTGGGCTGTTACCGTGGTTCTGTTGAAAGTGCTTCTAACGTTCTTCCGTCGAGCCTAAAACCGTCAGGCCGTACACTATTGTTTATCCGGATGTAAACGCTTTCTACCGTTCCTCCGTGAAACCACCGTTCTCATCTAGTCAACCATAGGGCCGTTGTCTACCATCATTAACCGTTCATTCTCCGTATTCCTACCAGTCTAGTCAGCGTCTAGCCGTCGTCGGTGCTTTCAGAAATGTTCCTCCTCACCAGTTCACTCAATCTAGTACCAGAAAGGTGAAGAGTCCGTGTTCTGTTCTTATAAGACGCGCTCGACTTCCGAGGTTTGGAGTTTAGTATGCCAGTCTTCGGAGAGATATTTCTGTGATTGTAGTTGGTGTTCCGTACAGAGATAGCTCTATCGTTAAGACTTCTTTCTCCCACTAGCCTAGAGGGTTCATCGAGTAGCAAGAAAAAGACATTCCAAGACTTCCTAGGCACATATTATGAAAGTTTTAGAGGGCTCCTTCGGATATTTCTTCACGTCGGGGATCAAGTTTATGATCAGAGGGGATATTTTGGATTCAAGAACAATAAGTATGACTTTTTCATATTTTTATTACTAGATCCAGATTCGATTTGTTATTAGAGGCAGTTTCTACTTCGACGGGAACATTCCTCTGGCAACAATGAAAGTGCTCTTTTAGTGACTCTTATAAGAGTTCAAGTTGAATGATGTGTATGATTTGTTTCGAAATTAGACGTAAGATGATGAATTTTTTTTCAAAGTTGTGTAGAAAATCTATAGCTGGCGGTAAAAAAGTTATGTCTGCCTCCCAGGATTGTGAGCGGAAACTTAAAGTGTTATGTTTGACGATATCTTTAGAAGTAACCCTATACGGAAAGTGGTTTATTCTTCTCTGGACTTCATTTCTTAAGATCATCACAACTATGAGCCTACATCAGGGACAGGCTCTTCTTCCTATTGCAGTCAAGCTGAGATTTCTGAGGAATACTCAACCACTCTTGGCTAATGCTTTACAACTCATGCAGTTCTAGGTCGAGTATTACCAGGTTAGAGCGCACTGGTGAAAGTTGGGTAAAGATTCTGATTTTATAGAGGATACCAAAACTGTGAAAGATTTCCAAGATTTGTGGTGCGCCTTATTCCGTTGTCGGCTCTTCTTGAAAAAGTACCTGTACCTGGCTTGTCGGCTGTTTGGTTCATGAGGTTGGAAATGTGATTCGACTATTCTTCAAGATTGTCTACGTTTCTGCTTCAGCTGCTAAAACATTACATGAAAAACAGTTGGTGGTAACCTTCTTATTCCTGTGCTGATCTCGACAGACATTGATGAGTTTTGAAGTCTATTGGAAAACGTTATCAAGACTCACCCTCTCAGATGGGATTCCTGAGTCTCGATACATGTGAGAAAGATTTCGAGTTCTTCAAAGCAAAGTTCCTTTGGTTCCCACTCTTTGCGGGGATTAGATGAAGTCTGACTTTACGTTAGCCGAGTCAATGCCCATCAGCTGGGGTGAAGAGGGTCTTATTAGTATTTCTATGGAATAGCCCATGGGGTAAATTCAAGCAGAGGAAGACATGCCCATCACCTGGAGTTGAAGATGGTTTCTTCTACGTATAATATGGAAGTAGATGGGAGTAGATTCTTTTGAGTGAATGTAAGATGGGAATCTTCGACATTGGGTACAGATTGCCGTGATGGTTTGAGTACAGCGAGTGTCGCCTTACTGGTCTAAAGTTCATCTATGGCAGGTGTTTGAGCCTATTGTGGAGTGTCTTAAGGAGCTATTGAGAGATGTTCGTTTTTCTATGACAGATCTTAATCAAGTTCCTGCAGAGCATTTTCAAGTTTGCTCTCGGAAGACCGAATGCGGTTGATGCTTTGAACCTTACAGACCCAAAAGAGGTTCTCTTGAATTCTCCTGAGATTGGGATCTTTTTGGAGGTCAGTGATCTAGTTATCTTCTCAAGAAGAGGAATCGTTGTCACAAGTGCAAGAGCAAGAGAAAGAAATTAACCCTACCCGGCCGAGATTGCAATGAGAAGCAACAAAAACGTGGTACGGTCGGAAAATGTTTCTCGTGGATCTTGGCCGTCAACAAGAACTATTTTTGTCGCGCAAAGTCCTTCATTGGGCCCGCAATTCATCTGGGCCGTCTTACCGGAAAATGGACGCGATGTTCGTGTGCATCTGGCCGTCTTTACGGAAATGACGCGGATGTTCTCGTTTTGCATCTGGGGGCCGTATTCCCGAAAATGACGCGAGTTCCTCTGCCAACCTGGGCGTCATTCTCGGGGAATGATGCGATGCTTTTCCACTGCATTTTCGGACGGTTTGCCCGCAGAAGGCGCAATTGATGCTTTTCATCAGGGCGGGTGAAATCGTGTACAAATGCCATAGACGATTTCGATTTCGATTTCGATGGTGATTAGCGGCCACCATTTTTGATGAAAGCTACTTTTAAAAATAAGCATAAAACGCATTCATGATGTAAACGGATGCATGCGGAGCGTAATAAGCGCCACAAAAACAGCAAGAGCTGGTATCGGTTTGTGGTTGTCTTTGTCGACATGGTGGTAAATCATAAAACCTGATGGCGACAATTTGTCGACAATCAATCGTTGAATGCCCAATTCTCCAATTTGTTTTTATTATACTTATAGCACACAAAGGTTTAAATTGAGGCCACTGTATGGAAACAACAAATTAACCTAATTGACTCTTTCAAACCACATTGACTAGCCTGGCCCATTGGGAGTGGTTGAACTATTTTGAACCATTTTACGCAAAGTGGGGCCAATTTGGGTCAATGGGCCTATTATTAATGGATATATATATAACAAAAACTATTTTTCCACAGTGCTGGAATTTATTGAAATATGTTAATGGGGTGAAAGTAACAAAAAGTATGGTAAAATTTAAATATCCATAAAAGTGCAATAGGCCAGCCTGGATTACAATTTTTTGATTGCTGGGAATAGGGCTGGTACAAAAGTGATAAGGTTTCTCCATGAATATTTGTTGTCGACAAATTTCCTTGTTGCGCCATGCCAGGAGAGTGCATTGTCGCCAAACCTTGTCGACAACATCCTTGTCCGATACCAGGCCCTAGCCACGCACGACTATGACGTAAGCTAAATAGGGGGGGCCGGGCCACTCCGGATGGCGAACTATATGCTACAATTTTCTACAAATCAGGATTTTTGCCCACATAAAAATGCTTGGCCAAATATTATTCACTGTGTGAATAGCTAAGCTCAAAGCAAAGTCCTAATAAGGAAAATCACAAATTGTATTAAAATTTCCGGATACGAAATTTTGTTTACCGATCCTATGACACATTTACATAATATGTTTACCGCATGGAAAACGAAAAATCGATTCGTCTGCAAACTTTGGAATTTTAGCATTCTAGGTGACTATTGACTATTGAGGGGAATTTTCAATTATATTATCCACAAAAAAATCATAAATCTCTGAGTTAGCCTTACACTAGAAGTTTATGTTCAGATTTCCTCATGTGAGGGCACTCATCCGGATCTATAGGTTTCTATGCAGTTGAGAAACATGTTTTGGCAGAACCATGATATTTCTTGTCCTAGAATGCTGATCATGAATTGCAAATTAAGTTTTCTGCCTAAGTAAGAACACAATTTTGAATTATTGATCAAATTTCAATTTGTTAATCCTAACAGGTCACCACCAAAGCCGGTTTACTTCCATATTCTGACAACGCTACACTTTATGAAAACGGAGCTACAGATACCTAATAAAGTCACACCAAGGTTTCCAAAAACAAGGTAAACCCCTAAGACAAACGTTCTCTTTCAGCATCAGGCAAATTAGGCCATTCTCCATAAGAGGAGGAAGCTCGGACCCAGGTAAACCATCATCGTTTACTCATCACTACAGAGGAGCAGAATTCATAGGGGCCTTATTTAAGGAAAGGTTGACACTTCTGGTAGTTAGTATGGACCCTCACATCAATGCTAGGTAGATAGTACTCTCAAAATTGTGGTATCACTTTTTCAATAGGGGCCAAATTTTAAGTTTACACCGGGGGTCACATTTTTAAAATGCTACCAGTAATGTTGAATGTACCATATGCCATATTGTCTGTCTACTCATAAGGATTCAAAAATGTCTAGTGTGTACACAGTATGACCTTGGTTGGGGATTTATAGGGTTAAAATGGTAAAAAGGTCAATTTCTAGTTGTACAGGGTCCAAAATCAGAAGTGCTCCAATTTCGGTTAAAATGAATGCAGTCTCTTACTCAGGCAATAATTTGCAAGATTTAAAATAGATTCATATTAACTTTTAATGTTGACCCTGTACAAATTGGAGATGATCTTTTTTTACCATTTTTGTCAGTGTTAACTTCATCTTAAATCAAAACAAATGGTCGGAGTAGGTGGTACAAACTATAACATTTTTGGAATCCTTATGCTTAGAGGACCAATATGGCATACATTGCAACAGAATTGGCATTTTAAAAATTTGCCTTGGTAAACTTAAATTGTCCCCTTATTGAAAAAGTGATATCACATTTTGAGAGTACACCTACTAGCAGTGATGTAGGATGTTCCATACGAACTACCAAAGGTGTTAAACCTTTCCGTAGTGGGGGGTAAACGAAATCCTTAAATAAGGCCCTATGTATTCTGCTCCTCCTCAAGAGGATTCTGTTAACAAAGTGAAAAATGGTGGTCAAGTGACAAAAGGCTGCCTCTGTAGTTTGCGTTAGTGAATAATGCTAATTCAATAAAATAACTCATAGTTATTAAGAGAACAATATAAACTACTGTCCAGGACCATGATCTGCGACCATAGTCCCTATTTTGGGACAAAATCTCACAAAATTCGGTGATGATGTGAAGGGAATTGGGAGCACAAAAAGGCAAAAGGGGTTCAAACATCCCCGGTACATAATTGTTTCACTGAGTTGATCATCGCGTCAGTACGGGTCGCGTTGGGAGCTGGAGCCCAAGCTGGAGATTGGTGTATTCATCGATCGGCTGACTACAACTGGACTCAGATGGTCCAGTAAAGAAAAAAAATTAAAATGAATTTTTATTAAACTTGAGAATTTACTAAATATTTTTTCTATTTGCCTTGGGGATAAATTCTGCACCCATCCTTCAGGCTCCAATACGTACACATGTGCAGTTATTATTCATTGGCGTTGCATGGGAAATGGTTTTTAAACGACGTTCGGAAAAATTTTGAAATTGACCCAAATTAGCTAAAAATGTATCGGCAGAAAATGAAACTTGTATACATATAAGGGTTGATCATATATTCTAGATTAAGAATAGCGATTATACCAAAAAATTGTTTCTCAACGAAGAACCTATATGAATTGTGAATCTGTGTGTATTATCTGACTGAAGTGTTGCCCTCATTGAGGAAATCTGAACGATCCTACATGGTTGAGGCTGCCAAAATATATATGGTGGTGGCACATACAAACACAAAAAAAAAATTCTTTCTGATTTTTTTATGTCCAGAATATTTTATTGACTAACACGTGCTCGGATAAGTGTATCAATCAAGTGTGAAGTAAGTACTGGAATTACACTGCAGAAGTTGTGCGCTGCCATCTTGAGTTATATCATGTGCAGTGAGTTGAGCTTTGAGCCATGCTGATAGTTTTTTTACTAAACTCATACATAGATTCTAGTCATTTAATTGGTTTATTGTGCCACGTGGACTATTCAATAGAGGACATAATTCATGGTCTACAAAAAATTAATATTAAACGCGTTGATAGTTTTACTATCAAATGCCTCTATTCATCCAAACGATTTGTGTTAAAACATGACTGCGTGATTGTCAGTAGTGAGCTAGAAAAAACGCAGTCTGATGAAGAGGTTGTTAGCAAGTAATTTCGTACTTTCATCTCCCGTTTCGCTACGATGTACAAACGCCATAGCAAGGTAATGAACTGTTGCCAATCCCGAAACAGTGAATACGATGATGAAAAAGTTTTCTGCAGACGATAAACATGGCGTCAACGGAAGCCACTCCGCGATTTGCGCTAGTAGTAAATGAATAAGATCTAGTGGATTTAATTGAAGAGGCCGATTAAAAAAACTAATAGCGTCAAATAAAATACGCTGTCAAGATTCTGTCAGTGTCAGACTATGCTTGTAGCCAGGGAAGCAGCCGACTTATTGAGGCTGCTTTTGAACTATCTGTTGGAGAAAAGGTGAGTCGCGTTTACTGTTTACTCATGACCATGGTGAAAATTTTATATCGGATTTTGAATATTTAAACTGGATTCTGAACTTTGATTCTTTGAACCTTGAACTCTATGAATGTTTTTTTTTTTTTTTCCTGGAAGGAAAACTCACCTCGTAAATTATGGTCTAAAAAGGTAAGTCCGCTTTTGCTTTCTTTGAAAAAATCTTGGAAAGTGTCATGTCTTTTCATTCGCCTAGCCTAGGCCCTGTAAATCAGGCCTAGGCTCGAGATTGCGATATAATTATTAAATGACCAGAAACTTATTGTATGAGTTATATAAAAACAAATATTAACTGCCTTGTATTCGTGTGATGAGTATAAAATATGATCACTCGTGAAAGATGGATGGTTCAATTTCACTGCCTGGGCTCGTGAAATGGAACAACATCTTTCCCTTGTGATCATATTTTACATCACACTCATAGTCAGTTAAGATTTGTATATTTATATCATGATTGTAGTGAATTGAGCAGTGATTAGTGTTTTACTATCACATGGCTTGAAAATAAAACAGGTGAAATCCTGATATACAACAAATATTGACTGCCTAATATTCGTGCAATAGTAAAAATATATCATTTCGGTTCAATTTGACTGTTCCATTTTCACTCGGCTCGCCTCGTGTGCAATAGAAAAGTCAAATTGACCTCATGATATATTTTTTTTACTATCACACTCTTAGGCATTCAATATTTGTATACTAATGTCCATGGCGTGAAAATTAAAACGGTGGGTGATATCATGATATAAAAAACAAATATTGATGCCTATATTCGTTGGCTGCAATAGTAAAAAATATCATTCGGCAAATTTTAATGTGCTATTCACTCGGCTTTGCCTGGTGAAATAGAAAAGCTCAAAATTTGACTCATGATATATTTTTTACTCTCCACTCGGGCATCCAATATTTGTATACTAGCCCGAGTCTCTGGCCCTTAGCCTCCCCAACACCCCTCGACCATTTATTACATGAAAGTGCTTTTATCTGTGCTTGTTAGTAATTTTTAGATATTAAACAAAAAGATTTTGAAAAGTCCCCCCCCCCCCCTTTTGAGTGTTCCCGGTATTTCCCAAGTTTTACCTAAATATGCCTGGTGGTATTCCGCCCGTCGTTCCCAGGATGGAATAATGGCGACCCTGATTTGCAGTACTTACCGTCCCTTGAGTATTGGGGACTATATAGAATCAGTAGCGTATGGAGGCCGCATGAATGTGTATGAGCCAAAAATGTTAGCTTGTTACACATGTTAAACCCTGGACGTAATGGACTCTCTATCCATAGTTATAGTACTTGCACACAATGATCCTTGGATCATCATGAGCTCAAGGTTATATAGGGTCATTTGGGGTCATTGTCATGGTTTCAAATGGTAGACATACACTAATTGGTAATGAGGCCTATCCCATACTTGAGGGATTTTCTGGGACCTGGCAGACAGTGATGGTGGAGCAGTAGTCACACAGGAAACCCAAAACGGTGCGAGGGTCAAAGGTAATATAGGGGTGGTCATTTTCAGTCAGTGTAGATCATACAGTGATGAATTCTTACAATACTTGGAGTGGGCTCTTTAGACATACCTAAACACATGTTGTCAAAGGTCATTGGGGTCATGTGGGGGTGGCAGGGACATAATTACACATCATGTAATGCCAAGTTCTGCTTGGTTTATATTTATTGCAGGAAGACATTAGCAAGCCCACTTAGCAAAAGTCTCCCAACCGCTGTGCTTGGCTGAAGGACATTTGGTTTGTTGAAAGGAAAAAGTATGTACACATGAAAGCTTGAAATGTCCAGATGACCTATCCTGTGGCACAATATTCTGCAAGTGGACGTGGTACATACTTTGGGCAGTAATTACTTGGCACCCTGTTTCATTTTGTACTTGTAAATATTCAAGTGTTCGAATTGTTTTCAGGTAAGGAGAAGATGATCCCACTTTTAACCAATAGTTTTTGTGCAATTGAAAGAGAGCTTATGGTTCAAATGTTACGTTCATTATTGTGAAAATGGTTTGTTGTAATTATTGCTTCAGGAAAGGTGTTCAAGATCATAAATTAACCATGTAACTTATCACTGAGTTGTGGGGGTTTTGCTATGCGTATCAAACAAATCACTAACTTACTGAGTGGAACATGTGGATTGATGCCCCTTACTCATTTATTTGTCAATATTTTTTAGCGTAGTCCGGATCCCTTGATATTATGGGACGCCCATAAATATGACACAATATTATAGATGGCAAAACAACAAATCCTACCCTTATATTCTCTAATTCTATTGTTTTCCTCTTCTGTAGACCACCCAAGTTGGTAAAAGTTAACTGTTGGGTTTTTTAACCAAAACACTAAAGTGCCGTTTAAGAAACAAGAACTGCTTCATCTGTCCTCACTGTGATCATCATGGATTTGATCAGGTATACACAATGATTATGCATGTCCATAAGAACACATACCTGACTGGTAAAGGAAATCTATGTCTACTGCGTAAATCGTCATGTGAGTGTAACAGTTCAAAGCAATAGCGGGCCATTGTCTGAAATTCCCATCCACCAGGCCTAAACTTACAATTATGCTAAGTCTTTGGTCATTGGCTCTTTAAATGGGGGTTTTCAGGTGAGAACCCTTTTTTATTAAGAGCCCACTGAATCAGGAAAGATAAATTGAGAGTATGCCCTAATACATGACAGACACATATAATATCACTGCAGCTATTGCACATAAGACCTTGTTGCACTCAACAATGAAATATTATGTCCTGATTCTTGAAATTGTTGCATGATCTCCCAAACCCATTTCACCAACTTACCTCATGAATGAATTTTGCTTCTCAAACATCAATGCTTCCTCTCACCACTCGTGCATCACAAATATATACACTGACTGTTATAGCTAGAATGTAATGCTAGAAATGGAAGTTAAGACACAATACACAAAAATGTCAAGCTTTCAACCTTTGATTGTACATTTATTGTATTCTATGAAGTGAGGCGATTTTTCATTTTATTGAGCCTGGTAAATCCTTCATTGTTCAGACACTGTTCCCGTCCAGGGTACCAGGTGGGTAAGAAATTAGGCATGCAAATCCCCATAATGGTTGTAAATTGCTAGTTGAGATTATCACTTGATTCACATTAACAGTTTCAGTTGTGAGCAAAACAGATAAACAGTGAACTTTGAGAGGGACTCGGTTTAATGGTGGTCAGGATTGGTTTCTCATCACCATTAGTATACCCTTCCTTTTCCAGGTAAGAGGGTCACCCATCAGCACCCAAACTCAATGAGCTTGAGGCTAGAAACATGCACAAACGATGCGATGTACTCATCGAACCAACACTCATATGGGGCACCCTGTCCGTGCCAACTACTCCCTCGTGGCTTGCCATCCCTGCTCTGGTAAGGGGGGCCGGAGTCCCCGCATTCGAATCCCACCACGTATGCCCATAGTCTTCTGTAGCTTCTATCCCTTTACCCCTTCACTTCCTCCTGGGAGATAGGCTAGAAAACCAAAAGAGGGTTAGGGTTAAATACACTTGTACTTTTCATTGTAGTTTGTCAGTCAAGAATAAAGTGATTTAACACGCGCACACTTCCTCCTGCAGTATCGAACACCCATATTGTACCCAAAGGGACAAAAGAATTGAAATTGGCTCACCAACTCATTCTCCCCACACCCACAGGCAATCTTTACATGTAAAAAGGTTAAGACCAATGTTACAAAGTAATTGTTACATCTTTATAATGGGCGATGTTGCATTTCATTTATTCTTTAAGGTGCCTGTAAAAGTGGGTAGCGGCCGGGTGGGAAATCAGTGGTTGCGGCACTTGTCTTTTCCTATCACTCTCTTCCATTTCCCTATCTCCATGCATTGACGTCAGTGCGATATTTGATGTTGCCCAGTGAACCGCGCTGCTGGCTAAAACGACAGCATTTTTACACGCGCACACAAAGACGCCTTTCTGCCGTGGGTCACAAGGTTCATGACATCACTGCACGGAGACAGAGAAATGGACTATAAAACAAACTTAATTTAGTGTTGCAATCCCTTTTTTCAGTATGGCATTACAACAAGCCAATCCCAGCCCAACACCATGAAGAGCTTAATCGTTATGGACTTGTTGTGTACAACATGAGAAAGCGCCACCATCCTTGCTAGAGAGTCGTGTAATGCTGTGCGAGCACTGTAACATCAACCAGGCCATGAAAGTACAGCAGCTGGCTGTCATTTGTTCCATACAATGAGGTAAGTTTGTATACTTTGTATGCTGTTTGTCCGGCAGTAACCCTCTGATTGGTTCATGACATAACTCCCTCATATTGCAATCTCCCTTATGGTTTCCAATGTCGATAATAACAAATTGCTTCATCTCTTTGGTGCACAAGATGACCCCCAAACTAATATTTGGTGTGGCACAAGATGACCCCCAAACTAATAGAAGCAAACACAAATTTCTATTCAGGCGACCCGGCGACGTCATACCACTGACTCACGGCGATCCCATCATGCTCGCCTCTTTCCCTTTGGGGGCTCTACCTGACCAGTGAGATGTATCTGTTAGCCCCGATTCGAGTAGAATTCACAAGGTTTGACTGGTATTTGTGCGGCCAGGACTAGGGTGACAACTCTAAGTTTACGCTTTAGTTATGTCCTGAAGTCCGTTTTTTTTTTTGGATTGCGATTTCGGCGAATTCTGGCCAGATTCGCTGAAACCGCAGGTTCCAGTTTTGGACTGCCAAAATTCGGAACCGGGTAAATTTCCCCATATAAATATTAAACTACTTCATCAAACGCGAAGAGATTTCGGATGGAGACGTGTGGCCCACCTCTCTGTGTGTCACTCAATCCAATTTGTTTGGCGACATCTCGGGGAAATCTCAATGGACGCCACCTCCACATCCCAATCGAACGGGATTGAACATCTTGTTACGCTTCCGATAAACAAGAAGCTTACTCATTTCCGGTGTCCTGCCCTTTACGGCCTGTCCACGGCTCCGCGAGTCTTCACTCGTCTTTTTCAAGGCCGTTGGCTCAGTTCTCAGATGGCAGGGGATCAACCTTTGTATTTATCTGGACGATTGGTTGATTTACAGCCCGCGAACGAGGTACCTCGCTCTCCGCCCACCACCAAGTGGTTGGTAGCAGAAGGTCATGAAATTGGGGTTCATTGTGAACCTATCAAAATCCAACCGATCCCAGTTCCCGTTTTTGCTGGGTGCAGCTGGATCTTCTCAATGGTCGTGTATTCCCAACGAAAGGAGCTTGTAGCAATGTCATTCAATGCACTACGCTCCTCCGCCGGGGTCAGCCAGGCTTGTGCTCTGGCTTGGCTTCAGGTGTTGGGTCTCATGGCCGCCTTGTGGACATAGTGCCTTACTGTCAGGCATCGTATGCACCCAATCCAGCTGCACCGTCTTTCGCCCTATCTTCCGGCAACGGACAGCATAGACCACCTGGTCCCGATGATTGCGATTGTGAGGGACCTCTAGATCCTGGTGGGATGTTGCCCCGCAATCTCCTCCGGGGCGTGGAGGTTTCCCTCCTTCCCATCCCAGGCCTGATACTGACTCACAGATGCTTCGGGTCATGGCTGTGGCTCACATTCGGGACGAGACATTTTCGGGCCGCTGGTCGGCCTTGGGATCAGTCTCTTCACATCAATGTCCTTGGAACTGAAAGCGGTGATTTCTATTCGGCCTCTTTTCCAGGACTTGGTGGCCGGTTGCAAGATCTTCATCGGATCCGACAACACCAGGGTGGTGCCGTACATCAACCGGCAGGGTGGAACAAGATCTCCTACTCTGTGCCTCCACACTAGACTTCTATCGAGTGGTGCATAGAGAGGGAAATCACACGTGAATACAGCATCTCCATTCCGGTGTTCCACTGTCAGCGGACTGTCACCAGGGGCTGACCACTTCTCTAGATGGTCCCTTTCCCTTCGGGTAGCACAACAGATCTTCCAGGTTCTCTATCGCCCTTTGGAAATCTGTTTGTTTCTGGCCGGAAATGCCAATCTTCCAGACGTACGCTCCCTGGGACGCGATCCTGGAGCGTGGCATCGGATGCTCTCTCTCTGCACTGGTCGGGGATGAAGTCTTACGTCATCCGATCCCACGAGTGGTAGACATGATCGGAAGGGTCGACTGCGACGTAATACGTGTGTGGCCCCCTTCTGTCCTCGTCAGCCGTGTTTTCGTCCGCTGGTGAACCTGCTTGCTGGGACCTGCGGACATCCCCGCGGGACTCACATGTCCCTGCGGTAGAATCCTGCGATGTCCAGACAATCTGGTGACGCTTTCCACTGACAGCGTTAGGGCCGTGTCAGAAGCTTTTCAGACAAGGCCTTTCTTGGAACGGCGACGGCCGATCTCTTATTTTGGACGAGGGCGTGTCTCGTAAGTTGTGCCGGACGAAAAAAATTTGTCCAGCCACTTCCTCTGTTCGTTGGATCGCAGACTTCCTGAATTCTTTAGTCAGTAGTGGCCTAGACAGGAACACAATCAAGAATTACAGGTCCGGCGGTTCATTTCTATCACCGCGGAACATGCAGCCCCCTGGCTGTACCGAGAGGTGATGAGTCTTTGAACCGCCTATTGCTTGGCTGTTTAAACACCGACCAGCCACCAAGGCCAGTTATTCCCCTGGGTGGGATCTGCCAACCTCCCTACGGAGTTGGACAGGTGTAGTACGAGCCGATGGGTCCACGCAGTCTGGCCTGCCGTTAACGTCTAAACTATTTCCTGCCTGGCGATGGCGTCGGCCGTCGCGCCTCCGAATTACACACATTGTCGGTGGGGAAATTTATAGTTTTTGGACGTTTCGGAGCCACTCTCCATTTCCGCCCGGTTTCCTTCAGAAAAATGAACGACCGGGCTTCAGGGCCCGCCATTGTTCTTACCTAGGACATTTCGGTTGGTTCTTCTCCGTACGGGAGGACCGACTGTGGTGTCGCGGTAAGAGCTCTTAAATATTACCTCTCCCGTATGATGCCTGGGGCTTTGTGGGGTAGGGGGGGTGGTAGTGAGGTGGGGTGGGGGGCATCGTTTTTGGTGATAACACGACGTCCGCATACGGCTGCCTCGAAAGAGACTCTGGCACGTGGGTCCCTGCGAGGTTATCAACCATGCCAATGCGGGAACGCCGTCAACTTGCGCGGCTCATTCCACCAAAGCTGTAGCAAGTTCTGCTGCCTTTCAACCGCGGCCTCCGCCTAGAACCAATCATAAATACTGTTGGCTGTCGCTCATCCAATTCCTCTCATAACAACATACATGAGGGATATGGTCCTGGCACCGGCGTTTCCTCGCGCTGTCCTTGAACAGCGTGACATGATTAGTTCAAGGTGAGTCGATTCCCGGGACTTTTAACCGGAATTAACTTATGGTGGACGGAGCGAAATTTGGGGCCTACTTGTCCTAGGCCTTTTAGTAGCTTCGCACTGTTTTTCTAAGTGTGGTGCTTTACCCGCGGCCGCCCTTTGAGGGTCGCCTTCGGTTTTTGTTTACCCTTTTCTTTCGAATCGTGTTAGTCTTTTTTCGGCGACAACTACTCCCTTCCTATGTTCGGGTGCTAGTCGGAAAAGGGGTTTTCAATGTCGATGCAATTTGTTATTATCGACATTGGAAACTCTAGGAGATTTCAAATATTATGTGGGGAAGGAAGAATGGGGTGGTGGGGGGGGGGGGGGGGGTTGGGGTTGGTGTTGGGTGGGGGGTTGTTAAATTTGGGTTGGTGTTTGGTTGGTGTTGTGTTTCGCCCTCGCCCCCCCTCCCTCCCCCTTGTTGGTTTGTTTTTCTTTTTTTTTCCCCCCGTCTTTTTCTTCCCTCCCTTTCTTTGTCCTCTCCTTTTCCCCTTTCCTCTCCCTTCCCCCCCCTCCCCACTGGTTTCGCCCGAGAGGTGAGGGCCTATGGGGTGGCGGGAAGAGGACGAGCATGATAGGATCGCCGTGACGTCAGTGTAGACTCGCCAGGGATCGCCTGAATGAAATTTGTGTATATTAAGTTTTGGGGGTCATCTTATGCACCAAGATGATGCATTTGTTATTATCGACATTGGAAAAAGGAGATGTCCAAATCACGGGAGTTAATAAAACAATACTGTTTTCTTCAAACAATCATATATAAATATCGCCCAAATATCATGAGGTCCCCAAGTTACTTTCTTGTGCTAATTGAGGAATAGAGGGGTTAAATTTTGTACAGGGGGCCAAATCTAAAATGTTTTGTTCAGATGTATATCATTTGTGTCATAAGGATTACAAAGTATAGTTTGCCCTATCTACAATTTATGATTTATCAACTATTGAAATCGGTTCAGGACAGACAGGGAGTAAGGTTTCTGATTCTTTTGAATAGTGCGTCCATGTGTTCGTCTCGTTGTGTATAAACTGAAAATAGAAGGTTATATTGAAAAAATGTGATGGATTGGAATAATTTTTTGACCATACTAGGCCATTCAACATGTTACAAGTAATTTGGAAGTAGTTTATTAACCCGACTTGTTTTGAAAATTTTACCCCATGATCACCTTAAAGGTCCCATTAAAGGTCCAGGGACCCCAGATTTTACCGAAGTGGTCAAATTTTTGAATACAAAGAAAGCTTACTATTTGTCTCATTTACCCGTGAAATCTTAGGGGCTAAGGATGTTTGGTTTGGAGTTATAGCGAATGGTGTCCCTTATTTGGTTAACCAATATTAATTTTACACTAAACTCTATGGGATTGCAAAATAACGTGTTTAGCTCTCACATCAAACGGGTTGAATATCGGGCGCGAAACTTTACAGTTGGTGTTGGGGTGAAGCATTCTATCAAGATGAAAACTTATAGACTTAAATCGGCCATCCCCCTTTAAACATGTGTTTGATCTGTATTCTTGAATCACTGTACATTTTCTTAATCATGTGTGACTAAAAGAAAACAATAGGCAATAATTTAGGCTCAAATGATAATTATAATTTTTTTTTACCCTGTATAAACTACCCTTTATCCTCAATTTTAACCAGGGGAATCTAGTGGACTTTTAATATGTTACTCCTCACAACATTAGCAAACTATTCTGAAAAAAAACATCCAGCTATGGCTTATGTCCGGCCTTCTGGCTCACATACCGGCGAAGTTCCGGACTGATCCAGAGGTAGGAGTTGATCTTAGAGTACACATGGAGGTTGTATAAGCTTGGTTACCTGTGTATAAGAATCTAGTGATGTTCATACTGTAATACACTTGCCCCTCATTTCCCTAAGGTTTCATTCATGCATTAATGTTTTTATATTACCGAAATGGACAAATTAAATTAAACAAACATACACAAAATACTTAAAATATTTTAAGTGGTTTGTTTATTATTGCAGTCATAATAACCAAGAGTCAAATTCATTTTACATGTACAAATCATTTCCTTACTGAGCCAATGCAGAGTATACTACACAGTTTGTTTACTCTTGTTTTCAGTCTCCGCCCCCATCTCTGTTTAACTTGGTTGCTTCTCCTGCTGAATAGCGATGGATTCTTTTATCTTGCATTAAGGATCTTGGTTCACTTTTTGATGAATTTGGTGATTTTCTGAGAGTCTGGGGGGGCCTGTGGGTTTTGTGGTCTGTGATAGCCGAACTTTTAATGGCAGCCCGTATGTTCTTTCTATCCCAAGCGATCTCCGTCTCTCCAATGTAACTCTCTCACAGTCAGTGCGGTGTCTTTGTGGAAGCAACAATGTTTTGGGTAGATGGTGCTCAAGGTTTTGAGAACTGTTTTGATGTCTTAAGTCCCACATATACATTTCAACATCTCTGACTCCCTTGACATATAGAGGAGAGCTTGTGGAGGCTTTTTTGTTAGAATGCAAACTAATCTATGGTGAATTCTTTCTCCCTGACCCTTGCCCTTCTATTGGGTTGCCTTGGCAGAGTCCAGTTCTTATATCACACTGAAGAGAGCCCCTTTCACATGCGCAACCTCTGCCTTCAGATCTGCTTCTAGAACCACCTGAACACGCCAAAATCATGACGGCATGAAGACACCATAATTGTCTTCAGGAGGTAACAGGTGTTGTTACCGAAAATATTTGCAATAAAAAATCATCCATTTTTTTTACCTTTTTTTCCGAAGATAGTTTTAACACTTTCTTGTACATGACAATCTGCTGGAACGTATTCATCCTTTAGTCAAAGATTAAAACTCCTATCTACTTAAATGTAATGGAAAGATTAAGATTAGTTAGAGTTATTTTCTTTGCTTAAAAAGTATATGAAATGTTGTTGATTTTTGGTATGTTGTTCCTGATCTTTATTTCTAAATCATCACCATAGAAACATTGAAATGCTATACCAACCCAAAGGTTTTCCCCTTCAAAAAGATTTCGGTTAATTGCATTCTGGCAACAAACATTTGTTCTTCTGTTACGGCTTTTGCATATTGATTGTTAATATTCGATTGGATTCATATCTAAGGTCATTTGATTATGATAGTGCTATTTATAAATAACTGTATTTCCAAATAGCATATCCGATAATCCGATAGAGTACTAAATTTGGTACCACTATTTATAACCAAGCCACTAAAAAGGGAAGGGGAAAATAAATAGCTGTATTTGCATTTGAGATCCCTGTTGGTTTTACATGTAACTATTTTTAAGATAGACTCATGAATACAGGATCCTTGCCCTATTCAATTGCCGATATAGCTAAGTATCATGCTTTGAGGTGTGCGATATGCGCTAATATCGGATCCTACGCTATAAAGATAAATTGGATGATTTGCGCCATATTTATTGGTCCACGCTATGAGTTTTAAAATTATTTGGCTCGACTGCATCTCGCCCAATATTTTTGGCAACTCATAGCTCGACCAATAAATTGGGCTGAATCAATCAAATTTTATCATACAACCTGAGATTTTGTCCTGTAGTACAGAAATGTCAGACTGACATTTTTTTCCCAATGAGTGAGTTCTATCGCCATGACGAGTGTGGCGTCACTGGTAGGGTATTCGCTTTTGGGTGCAGAAAGTCCCCGGTTCGAGCCCGCGGCGGGGCCACTTGCTGGGATTTAATGCTGGTACTAAATTCTGGATTTGATTGTAAAGAACTATTGATAAAACTGGAATTCCGATCTCCCCATGTTCCATTTGGACTTGGGCAACAACCATGAGAATACCCCTCCTTCGAGGGGACGTTAAGCCGTTTGTCCCGTGTACAGAGAATCACCCTTATGTAATCCTAAGCCATTTCGATAATAGTATGTGAAAATCCCTGGCTGTCCAATTTGTCCTGGAACCCTTGGCATCATTGGGAAAGCAGTGAGTGACCACTGAATGATCTACCCCGGCTAAATACGACCGAAGTCAAAAAAAAGAAAAAGAAAAAAAAAGAAAAAAAAAAAAAAAAAAAAAAAAAAAAAAAAAAAAAAAAAAAAAACAAAAAAAAAAAAAAAAAAAAAGAAAAAAAAATGGATTATGATGAAGTAGTATCGTCAAATTACACCTTTTAACCATGTTACAATTGTGGAGTTTATTAATTTTGCATGAAGGGAGCCCCATCAAAAGGTTTGCTATACTTCGGTGATCTTGTTATGGCGTCATAAAAGAAAATTGGGTAGAATCAATAGCTATGGTGTATTGGCGATACAGGGGGTAAAAAGACAAGTGACCCAACATTACAAAAAAATAGTGCACTAACTTGTTTGGTTTACATAGATTCAAAATGGTTAACAGTTATTTTATGATGTAACTATTGTTTTTCTAATTGACTTTGGACCTAATTTACCTACAAATCTTTATCAGGAATATCACACGTATTCACAAACTCTACCTAGTTTTATCCTTGTGACTAGAGAAACAAACAGCTTTTAACAATTATATTTGAAATGTTGAGCCCACGTGTTATGAAAAACCACGGGAAATGTGACCGCTACTATATTTTTGTCCCTTTAAAATTGCTGTATTTTTTAATATATTCATAAAACCACACAAGAGAAAGTTGGCAAACATTAATCCTTGTGTTGAAAAAAACAAAATGGCAAATTTTTTTAAGTTTATTAAGTTTCATGAATTTTTAACCCATATATAAACTTTGGACCCATGTTTTAAAGGTGTCCCCCCACCTATATATGAAGAATATTTACCTATTTAATATCTGTTATTCTAGAATCCATAATGATGGTCAAATCATTTCTTGTTGCGATTTTGTTGGGTTCAAATGGAATGGCATATAATTGCGAATGAAATATCCTCTTACCTAGTAATGAATATGCATATTATACAGGGTGACACAAAAAACATATGCAGCCCATTGATGCTGTTCATGGGTTGCAAATTTTTGGATCACCCTGTATTAGTGCTTTTTTTAAAGTATTTATATTCTATTTATTATAGTGATGTCAGTCTTTGAACTACCCTTAGTGTAATACAAATGTAGTGCCAGATTTAATCAATCATGGCCAATTGTGTGCTAGGCCACATCTTCTCAAAGAACGGCAAGCACCATTCAATGCTGGCTTTGACATCATCGATTCATTGTCCTAGTTATTAGGCTCTCCTTTTGGCCCACTTCGAAATGTTTGTGCTACCAAAAGCTCTCTTATATTGACCGATG
>JAMKCH010066638.1:0-16199 GCA_023653785.1 Ophioderma brevispina
GATCCTGGGGGGGGGGGGGTGTTCCACCCCCCCTACACCACCTCCCCCCCCCCTCCCCCCCCCCCCCGCCCCCATGGCGACGGAGCCTGCCAGTGGAGTTGATTCTCAACTCCAACGGTTTTAGAATAAGAAATATTCCTTGACCACATATAAAAGTCAGAATTTTTCGTCAAGATTTCGCTTTAAAGTGTTACCCAATGACGACGTCGGAAATTTGATATCCTTGGCCTCCCTCCCCTGGTGGCATCTCTGTTTGTAGCCTTTTGGTACGCAACCAATGCCTGAGCGTTTCTTGCAAATAAGAATAGTTGAAAGACATTAAATCATATTTTGTATCGCAATATGGAGAATAATCCTAAAACATGAAGTTTGCTATTCATGGAGAATATTAATTACTCTGTTTTTGTATAAATAGATGCAAATCCCATGACCATCCGCCCACGCATCAAACTAAAAATTGATGGATTATTAAAGGCCTATTGTTGTTCCCCTTCCAATGGATTTAACATTTGTCCGTCTGCTCTGGATTCCAACCCATTGAATATACCTGCTTATTCATGGTATAACCATTTTACAACTGAAGGACAACACAATGCATAGAATTAGGTTTTAGATTTATTAAAGAGGCATGAGGAGAGTTCCCAGGAAAGAAGCGCCCCCATTTTTTCTCCAACTCCGGTTTTTCACACAATTAATCGCACCCGAAGTTTCTATTTTCTGTCTGCACGCATGGTTTTCTATGGGACGATTAGGATAGCATGCCAGTTCAAAACAAGGTTTGCGGTGTTTTCTTTGCATCTGTTTGTCCATAAACCTTCGAAACGTTCTGGTAGGTTTTCTACACCGATACCAGTGAATTTGAGAGAAATTCGATCCTAAAAAGATGATGAAGCCTACAGACATACAGACTCATTCTAAACAATTAGGATCAACACAAATCAAAAAAAGTTTTTTGCTTTGCGCTTATGTCTATTTTGTTATCTCTGCTGTGGCAGTTTTATAAATAGCAATTTTTGCTATTATGAACTTGTAAACTAAAATGGGACTTGTGTTTATCTAGTCACATTTTCCTTTTTAGAAGAAAAGAAATTAAAATGCTTTGTGACATTAAGTCCATTCTCAACAGTAACCAATGTAACTGTTTGTCTGCCATCTTTAAACCGACCCAAATGAGGTCTTACATAGAGGATGAACCGTTATTGGTCTGGATTGCTTGCCCGTGCTGATGCAGTGTACTATGTGGGGCGCTGACATGTTGGCCGTTGTACACATACAATTACAATATTGACGTTGTGTGTGTATTGGGGTTAGTAGGGTAATAATCCCATCCCAGAATCCCATTCTAGAGGTTTGGGGAAGAAGGTTTGAAGATGTTTTTCTATAGCTTCAAGGGTGCTGAATCATAATTTTTTGGTCCTTATCAGGGCTGTAGCCAAGTAACTACAGGTCGGGAACTATACAAACTATACCTTTTTTAATCCATATAATGAGACAAATACATTGGTGTACATTTAAATACAATTTGATCTGATTTCAAATTTACCCCTGTACTAATTTTACCCCTTATTTTACAAAGTTCCCCACATTTCCCAGAGGTTGGACCCAAAAATTCTGATTCAGCACCCTTGAAACTATATAAAAACATCTTCAAACCTTCTTCCCCAAACTTCTAGAATGAGATTCTCGTTTATAACCCTACTAGGTGGTTTGCTGTAGGCAAGTAGGTGGTTTGTGTGCTTTGAGCTGTAATTATTATGTGAGCATGCTAATAGGTGACTTGGAACCGAGTCGCAAAGTATCATGGGTAATGAACAAGAATATCGCCTCGGACTCGATAATCTCAGCCCACAGATTCGACCCATTACGCTTTTGCAATTTCTCTTGCACAATCTCTATCTAGTTGTAAACAACACCTGCATGATCTCAATATAGCACTGGAGTGATTCCATAATAAACAAAGAATTTTTCCCGTGAGAAATCTTTTCTCAATTAAAATTGAGAAATAAAATACTATTTGTAAATCATAAATGGAAAATGGAGGCAAATATAAAAATACATAGGGTTGGTACATTTTGTGACCACATTTTGTCTGCACCCACTTTGTCTGCACCCAATTTTGCTCAGAATTCAACAGCCTTTACGGAATAAAGTACAGTATCACGTGCACTTTATTCCGTCACGGCTGCTGAATTCTGAGCAAAACTGGGTGCAGAAAAAGTGGGTGCAGAAAAGTGGGTCACAAAATCTACCAACCCCAATACATACTTTTTAATTAAATTTTTAATTATGTTAATCTTGTGTAATAGTAACTTTTGTAATTGTTGTTTACATGGCACATAAAATTTAAGAAATAACCAGAGGGTGTTTTGAGTCAATCCCACAATGCACCAGTTTTGGGAAATTTCACCTCAATGGGGTCATGTGATCACATAAAAATCCTATTCTTAACACATAAAAACCCTGACTTTAATGCTCATTTTAGCCGACAAAGCGTTAGTACTTAGGGATTTTTTTGCCTGATTATGAAATGTCTTGTGGTTCTAAAACGTTTGGAACACTTTTTATCCCTAAGTACTGACATGTGTTTAGTACAGTATGGTATAGGCACATTGCTATGCATCATGGGATTGATTCAAAACACCCTCTGAGAAATAACAAAGGGGGAGGGTGGATGCTTACCCGAGTCTTTACATGCAATCCATCCATTTTCGGTTTTACCAATTCTTCATATGATTAAGAAGGAGTGATAAATATCTCCTATGCAAATCTAAAAAGCGTAAAAGCGTTAAAACGTTGTTTAAGTGTGCGGGATTAATATCTCCAATAAATATTTGAAAGATTTTATTTTGAGCAAGGTATTTCAAAAGCAATCGTGAATCCATTAACACTTCAAGTGTCATTACCAAGGCGGAAAAAATAAACACGTTCCATTGTTTTGCTTTAAATGGACGTCTTAATATCCCCAAAATAAGAAAAATATTGAGAAGAGAAGTCCACAGCCAGGATAACATCAACTGGCTTGCATAAGCTTCCACACAAGCAGAGGCACTGCTACAACTGGAGGTTATTTGCATTATTTTCGAAAGGTAAGGATTCAATTTAAGCAAAGAGAGCCGCACATCAAATACAGGGAGTTTCCGTAACCTGACCCATCTGACACACTTTTTCTGACACACTTATGAATTCGGAAACCATCACGGAATAAAGCACATGTTTATTCCGTTAATGTTTCTGAATTCATAAGTGTGTCAGAACAAGGTAGGTGTGTAAATTGGGTCAGGTTCGGGAAACTTTCTCAAATACGAGGGGCCTTCAGTTAAGTCACTTTCTGTATTTTCTTTAATTAAGGGGAATTTCTAAACAAAGATGAACGTTATGTATGTCAAAGCATGCCAAAGTACGTTTGTACCTTTGGACTTTAAACAGTAAACTTTATCATACTCCACTTCGAGTTGAAGGTACAGTCTGACAACAATTTACAGAAACAGACGATAGTTTCGAAGGTAAGGATTCGGGTTTAGGCAAAGAAAAATAATGCAAATAAACATAGCTATACATCCTGCATCTATTTTCCTTTTTCCACGTATGGGTAAATCTGGACAAAGATGAAAGTAACTTGCCATACGAAAACATTCCACCAAAAGTGGACATGACGTCAAAAAATTCAAATGTATGTGACCAAAGCAATTTTGGTGTCAAATGAAAGCTAAAAGTCTATATTTCCATGATTTAAACTCATAATGTTTTTGGTCAAAAAACAAGAAGATTAAATAATAATCCTGTTTTTATCAAAAAAAGTGATAAATCATAATATAAAGGTTTTTTATCATAAAACATTAAGGCACATATGAAATCAACATAATGTTCAGTCATGTGACAGATAAGGTCTTGTAAAACCGGTAAAATCATTTTGTTCTTGTTTCACATTGTTCGTTCCACTCCAGTGACTCCTAAGATTTTGGCCTGCTAAAATGTCCTTCCGTTACCAAAGAAGTATTATTTTAAATTGTTTGGTAAAAGTTGAAGAGTGATTGTAAAGGAAGTTAGCATTTTAAGTTTAGGAAGGCCTACATTATGACACATCACTGACACATTTGGACTTTTTATTAATTAATTACGATTAATTATAACATATCCTTCGGTTACCAATATGGTAACGGAAGACGGTAACGGAAGGATATAATATATTTTCATTTTAAAATAATATAACTTGTGCTTGCCTTTTTTATACAAAAATATTAATTCATATATGGCAAGTAAAATTAGCATTGCATGTTAAGAGGGCACATGTGGTGCAGTGCATCCGCGCTCGTTTCATAACCATAAGGTTGTGGGTTCGAGCCCCACTGTCGCCAATGTGTTGGGCAAGGCACTTTACCTCGCTTGCCTCTCTCCACCCAGAGTATAAATGGGTACCGACATACGCTGGGAATGCAAAACAGACTCGCTGTGCGGGAGGAGTGGCGAGCCCCCCCATAGCAACAATATATGAATCTGGCCCAAACGCCAATGACAGAGAGATGGGCACTCCGCCTGCGGGCGCACCATCTGCATTTTATTGGGTGTTAAGTGAAGTTGATCTTTTTAAGGTCTGATTGTTATGCTAATAATGGTCCTCTTCAATATCAGAAGTCATAGGGTATATTTTTACTCCATAAGTTCAACGTACTGTTGTGCCAATGAGCCCAATAATGAATCCTTGGGTGCTGAGACGAATATACCCAAAGAGGTTCTATATAGATAGAGAGGCAAAACGTTACGTAATCTTTAGAAATTCACCGTCTCGCATGTTTTGCCGACCACAAAGAAAACCTAGAGTACCAACAATAGAAAGCAATGGCTGCCTCCGCTTCTTCCACATACTGTGGGTGCCGCTTTGCATATACAATAATCGGTAGTGATAAAAAAAAAAAAAAAAAAAACACCATCTGCATTTTATTGGGTGTTAAGTGAAGTTGATCTTTTTAAGGTCTGATTGTTATGCTAATAATGGTCCTCTTCAATATTAGAAGTCATAGGGTATATTTTTACTCCATAAGTTCAACGTACTGTTGTGCCAATGAGCCCAATAATGAATCCTTGGGTGCTGAGACGAATATACCTACAGAGATCGGAAGCAAAGCTGTAGTCCATTGTTAACAGCTCGAGCGTATCGAACCAGGTCTGTTTCGGCTTGCAATGACTTGGCCGCACGGTGGCGCTGTGAGTACCTTATGTTTTCTATGAGCGAGGTATCCTGCAAATCAGGCAATTTTACCCAATTCTGTGTTTCAATTCATGACCTAATGTGAATATAATTGTTCTTAGGACCGGCTCACATTAACACTTTATGTGTTTGGCCATGTCATCAATAACTTCTTTTTCAAAGGCATAAGTCAAAAAAAAAAAAAAAAAAAAAACATGGGTAGGACAAAATTTAACCACCCAATAGCACCCAACATCCAACAACTGATATTTTGGCGGATTTTTTGTATCGAATTGACATTATGTGTGTATATAAGCACCCAAACTGATAATTATTTCGTGCAATATTCAAAATGTCAGCGCCCAGCACGGACGACTGGTTTTGAATGCGTTTCACCCCCTTGAATATACCTACAGCGTATCGAACCAGGTCTGTTTCGGCTTGCAATGACTTGGCCGCACGGTGGCGCTGTGAGTACCTTATGTTTTCTATAAGCGAGGTATCCTGCAAATCAGGCAATTTTACCCAATTTTGTGCTTCAATTCATGACCTAATGTGAATATAATTGTTCTTAGGACCGGCTCACATTAACACTTTATGTGTTTGGCCATGTCATCAATAACTTCTTTTTCATAAGGCATAAGTCAAAATTAAAATAAAATGCCCAATTAGATCCTATTCTGTTAAAAATAATATGAGTGTGAGAAATAAACTGGTCCACATTTGTTTCAATTCTTGTGACATTGAAAGAGAAAATACACATTTTAATTAACTCAGTATGTTTTGAAGATATCCAAGAATGTCATTAATACATTGAAATTTGAGGAAATTCTACCTATAGTCGACAAATGAGTGTACAAAATTTGGGTCATTTTAAATTATTCCACGGCTTGAATGCAAAAGTCATTGAGTACTAAACTGTGTTCAAGGCTTTTTGACAAATAACACGCACGTGTGAGCATCATTGATTTAAAAATAGCCCGCCAAACTCAAATCTTGGGGTTATACTTGAAATGTATTGAATAACGATTACTGCTTCTCGATCAGTCGAGGGAATCGTTGAATTACCATAACAATATCGTACCAGACACTGAACGCTGCAAACAATCCATTGATTACTTGCTTCGAATCTCTGTTAGGTATTGCTTGGGTGTGGGACAAGTACAGAGCATTTTTTTTTTCAATCAGTGTTGTCAACACTGCGCTTTACCAGCACATTGGGCTACTTTTTGCATGTCTGCCGCGCCTTTGAAAGGCATTTCTTCCAATACGAATTTTGCACTGGTCGTCACATGAATATATAGTGACAAAAAGTGCCTAAATTGCAAGATTGGGATGAGTTGTGTTCATTTTAGCTACTTTTTGTCACTATAAATTCATTGACAACCAGTGCAAAGGAGGAAATACGTTGTAGGAAGAACGTACCTCCTCTTGTAAATATGTGTGTGAGCACAATTGCACTCTTAATCCCCTATAAAGCACTGAATATGTGGTTATACGTCTAAATTAATCGCCAGTCCCGAAGGGTTATTAAGTTCTATTTTGTTTGTTCAAATGAAGCCAATGTTAGCAAAATCATTTGAGATATTCGTGAAATCATAATTAAAAAGAAAGAAAGGATTTTTTTTTTATTACGTAAAATTACAATGTTTTAAATTATACAGTGAATATGTATAAGGTGGTGTTGGGTGGGTTAAAAACCTTCTTTGGTACAGTTTGTTGATTTTTGTGATTTACCTTCGTTTACCAAGCCTCTTCGAGAAACACGGTTTACCAAGGGGGTGGTTCCCCTCGAGAATATTTAAAGCACCCGAATGCTTATGATTTGATACCAGTGGCTAGCTACGGTCTACTCTTTCCATGATTCCAAAATAAAGTACCACACAACCTAGCGCGCAAAAAAATTGGCATTTCCCATAGAAAATAGGCGAAATCCAAATTTGCGCTAAAAAAGTTAGTAGGAATGTCTGGAATTTCCGCTTTAAATGATGGGCAATTGACTAGTTTTACATAAACAAGAGTTTTAGAGCCATTACGGTGCATAATATTTAAAAAGATACATAAAATATTCTTGGGGTGGCAAACCACCCCCTCTTCCCCTTTGATTTTGACGGCATACCCTAACCCTGTGAAGGTGCTACCTGCACATTTGGTTACCTAAAATGACCAGAAAAGATGAGGCGAAAATGATTACTTAGAATGCCTTTACGAAAGCTTTCGCATTTTCACTATGACCTACGTAAACTAACATTCCCGTGGCACCCAGTTCAGTTAGCTTTCATTGCGAAGGTAAAACGGAGGGAAACAAGGCTTGAAGGTTTTGATCTTTCCCATATCTCTGTCAGTTCTGGTTGATCTCGCCCTTGCTGTGTTCCCTGCGTTCACGGAGGTTTGTCTTTTCGTTTCTGATCTCTTGTTATGCTGGCGGGTTGCATTTCGGCTGTTTTGTCCGTGCGGGGGTCAAGAGGGACACAATAAAAAGGGGGCGGGAGTACGCGGGCCCGAGGAACGCCGTGGGATTTTGCGCCCCGAAATCGTTTGAAGAAGAAGAAAACGAGTAACCAAAGCAAATTTGTTTTTGCTGATATAAGTTCACACATTACATGTACAAGTAAAAAACAAAAACCCCCAAAAAAAGTATTCGACCATTTAAAAAATAATTAACCTTTTATGTGCTGAAAACAAACAATTCATCATGTACGTGGCCAAACCGTTTACGTACAACACTTCTATGGAAAATGACGTGTATTTTGATACACCCGTAAAAAAATACAGGATCCATAAAACTGCTGGTTTGTGGTTAAATATAAGTAATTTGGGTTCTTTAGAATAGGATCTCAATTAAAAGAAGTTTTTCCAAAATGTTTGATGCAAGCGCAAACGGTCATTTGAATTTTCCGTCTTTTGCCCCCCATTTCGCCGTGTTTTGAAAAACAATGTTTTGCCCCTAATTCGGCACCCAAAATAACAATCTCATTTTTTTGTGCTGATTGGGGTTGTCTATGATGATCTTCACATGTGGTATAAATTTCGTGCAAAAATTTCCCTCGGAAAGTGGTTTCCTTAGTGGGGGGTCCCCATGGAAACCCCCCCCCCCCCCCTTGGGCACCAAGGAGTGAAAAACCCCCCTGGTCATTAAGTGTTCAAAAAATAGTAGGAATGTCGGAAATTTCAGGGTATTTCAGCTCTACATGATGGCAATGACTAGTTTTAAATAACATAGAGTTTTAGAGCCATACGGTGCATAATATTTGTAAAAAGCTACCATAAAATATCCTTGGGTGGCAACCACCCCATATACCATTTGATTTGGACGGCATACCTAACCACTGTGAAGGTGACACCTTCACATTTTTTCACGAAAATGGACAGAAAGATGAGCGA
Source organism: Ophioderma brevispina (assembly GCA_023653785.1). Lineage (NCBI taxonomy): Eukaryota > Metazoa > Echinodermata > Ophiuroidea > Amphilepidida > Ophiodermatidae > Ophioderma > Ophioderma brevispina. The sequence goes on from JAMKCH010066638.1 coordinate 8,570, forward strand.
ATGATACTTAGATGCTTTTTTACGAAAAGGTTTCGGCATTCATTGTTCCTATGAGCAGAAACTCTCATTACCGTGACACACAGTTCAGTAGCTTTCTCACCAATGATTAGAAAAATACATTCACCTGGTTTTTGGGTATGAATAATGATACCCAAGTTCACACAAGGTCAGTTCATGTCAGTTGTATGTACAACTACAACCCACTGAACTGGGTCTTTCATTGGTGGATTAACATATCCCCGGCCGCTCCCACCCCACCCCAGCGAGCCCCCATCGGGGGGGAGAGAAACCCGCGCCCCCCCCGACGTCACCAACCTCCCCCACCCCACCTACCACCCCCGCCCGCCAGCGGTCACCCCCCCCTCCACCCACTTATTTTCCACCCCTGTAAGTATCCCACACACCCCCACCCCCCCCCACTTTCCAACCATCCACAACCCCACCCACCCCGCCAACCCTGGCAGCACCAATGGGCACCCCCCGAAGCCACCCCCCGTCCAGTCAAACACCCCCTTGTTCACACCACCCCCCCTCCCGCCCCCCCCTTCCCCACCCCCACTCGATCCAACCTCTTGCTGTGTCTGTGTCCCTCGTCCTCATCGCTTGCTGTTTTTATTCCGTTCCCTGGGTCTTTTTCCAGTTTCTGTGGCTTTTTCGGGGGTACCCCTCGAGAAAAACAGGGTGGTAAATAGCAAACGTGGTACAGAGACTTGTATACTTAAAGTTCTGTAATGATCTTGGCATTTTTGTGTTTTTGTTATATAACGCTTTATGCCAAATCTGCAAGCTTGATTTCATAATGACCAAAATGTAGTATTTATTTTATACATACTTAAAAGTAGTGTAGAATGAAGTTTGTTCATATTTTAGTTGAGTAAACATTTTGTTCCTTACGTTCCCAAATCTTTGTCCCATTAACACACTTGTCTTTCAATAATGGAAACATTTTTTTTCCGTGAAGGTGTGGATAGTTAAAAACTCTGGAGATTGCAATTCGTATTGTTTAAAGCAAATTTGATCACCAAATTTTAACAAGAGTGTGCGAAATGTGTGTTAAGCACCGACGTCACTAATATTCACATTTTCAAAAACGAAAATATACTCATGTTTGAAAAACTTGTGGAATTTTAAAAGGGGTAAAAACAAACCTTCCCCAGTTAGACGTGTATGTTAGTCAAGAGTTAAAGGTCATAATTTATTTCGCATTAGTTTAAGTAGCAAACGTTGGTTTCGTGTCCCTCTCCCTCTGAACGTAAAGTATACAATTAAGTTTAAATATTACTATATTATTATTTCACAGATACGGATCTTGAACTATGCAACCGCACTTCTCCTGATTGTTGCTACATTTTCAACCGCTTATGCGTCTGACTGTTTCAGGTAACTTAAAAAACAATGACACCAGTAACAGCATAATTTCCAAAAAAAAACAAAATGACCACCCGAGGTCAGTTGAAGTATTTATCACAGTTTTCAATGAAAACTCAGCGTAAAATACCCAAAGGCACACGGCAGAGGGTCATGTGCACGACTTATGGTCTTATGCTTGGTTTAGATCCATCACCATTGATCCTCCATTGTACTTCTGGACAATGGCCCAAAGGTTATTTTTGGACATCGACCATTTCAAATAGGAAAAATAACGGTTTACGTACCGATACTATAAGCTATTGTTGCAAATCGTGCGGAACGATAAGCGTATCATGACAAACTGGATTTGTTACCTTAGCCCTGCACTAACATTTTTGAATACATTACTATAAATGAGAACTCGTCAAAGAGAGCAGTGGAATGGAATTTAGTATAATATTACATCAACAAAAGTGTACAGATTTTGGACCAAATTTGGGACCATTAGGTGTTGAAAAAGACAAAACCAACGTGTATTAGCTTCACTACCTCGTGTTTTCAATGAGTAAATGAACAAACAACAGAACTTGGTGAATAAAGAGTATAAACAAATTTTGCTATGCTTGTTAAAGCAATAACAGCACATTTTTTGAAGAGCGCCCCCAATTTTCAAAATTGATATTTTGCAAAAGTATGATATAAAATTGATTCGATTAAGCCCGAAATAATTGGTCGAGCTATGATTTACAAAAAACTATTGGGCGACACGCAGTCGAGCCCATATTTAAAAATCATAGTGAGACAATTAATATTGGGCGTAAATATCCAATTTTATCATTAGTTCATGTTTGGATCCGATATTTTCCACACTTGGACTCCTCAAAACATGATACGGTATAAAACTGGATTGATTAAGCCCAATTAATTGGTCGAGTTATGAGTTGCAAAAAGTTTGGGCGAGACACAGTCGAGCCACTTTTAAAACTCATAGTGAGACAATTAATATTGGGCCGTAAATCATCCAATTTTAGTTGGATCCGAGATTTTCACACACTTGGACTCCCCAAACAGATATGTGGGTAATTGTCTAAGAAACTACACATGCGAACGAAAGATGCTCAAAAAATGCGTATTTATCCTAAAATAGTGATTTTGTAATTAGAATTGGGTTCCAGATTGCACACTTAACGGAAGAGCTGGAACTGCTTAGTTTATGTCCGTCCATGATGAAATAGTACCACTCAAGAAAATGACTCTAACTTGACTTGCTGAACCAATAAAACACAACTAGTCTATGATGAGCGTAGACACGGAATGGGCGCTATTCTCGGCTATTTCATATTGGAAGGCCTTTTCCAGCAGCCGTGAATTATTATGGAGATCTCCCGATATTTAATTATTCTAGTTCAAAATTCATTCGTTTGCGAAACATATACATTTTCGAGCTTAACCATTCACAGGTATAGTCCCTAGACGGGTAACCAATGCAACCGTGCAAAAAATCTCAAATTTTTTTGAAAAATTAGGGGGCGCTCTTCAAAAGATGTGTATTATTGCTTTAAAGATGTTTTTTTTTTTTTGTTATAGCCCGACTCATTTTAATCAATCAAATAGTCTTAAATATGGATGATTTTGCATATAGGGAGATCTTCAATATCTTGATTGATCAAAACCACAGAAGCAACTAAACAGACTCAACAAAATCAAATCGGATATGCCACGAGTTTTAGTGCCATAGGCACATGGAACGGACACCGCTCCACCCCCCCCCCCCAATCCGCTTGTGGACCTATTGATAGAGGGACAAAAACGGGGAAGGAACTATACTAATGTCAACAGAAAAACAGCCACAATGAGAATGTGCATGCGCATTACAAGGAATCGTTAAAAAAACACCACAACATGAATCTACGAAAGTTGCTTGAAACAATAACTATACAGTGAAAAACTTTAGAGAGTCCAGATAATTTGGGGATTAGAAAAAAATCTTGCATTTTTTTTTTTTTTTTTAAGCTATTATTTTGTTATTTTAAATTTCTAGTGCCATTTATTGAGTTGGCCTTATAGAATTGACAGCCTGAAATTTGAGTTGTGGTTTGGTTTGGTGTAGTTGATATGACGTTTATTGATTATGAGGATTTAAATTTTCCTTGTTTGGTACGCAGAAAATGGTAGAGTTATTCTATATTGGAAATTTGAAAAGAATTGAGAATGTGGCTTTAAAATAGAGAATGTTGAGAGAAGGACGCGTTTCTTCTCGTAGAAATAATTGCATAATCAGTAGCTAATTGCAATAAATTGGCTGTATTATTAGTGTCAATCAAAAACACTCAAATAGTGTGGTCCCTGGGGGTTTCACCCTGGTAAAAAAAAAGTATTGACTGCTTTTGACCAACAGATAGAAGAGAATGCATAATACAACAACATATTCAAAAATCCCCATAAATCCCCTGGGGAAAATTTTTTATCCAAGATGGCCGCCAAATTAGCCATATCTCAGCTTTTAACTAGATTGTTGATGATTTTAGTTATGGAATATGTTTTGGGGTCAAAGAACCAATTATGTACCAATCTAAATCACTGATGACTTCTTTCACGCCAAAATTTTTGTGGTTTTTAAATTTAAATCATGATGTTTACCTTAACTCAAAAGTCCATTAATATAATTATCTTTCACTGCAAGATATATTCCTTTGCAGTCTCCTGCAAGAAGCTCGGTCAAACTCGCATATATAGGAGGGTTTGTTAAAAAGCAATAATCCCGAAAGGGATTGTTCTAATTACCAAAATAGTAGTGAGTATTTAGTTCAATTTTAGTCTATTCGAAAAAAATGACTTGGGGTTATGTTATTTGAACTAATCAGAATACAATTTCCCACCAAATGCACAATGAGAACCAGTACGACGCTCAATATAATAAAATTCGAAAGAATGGTTTTAAAAACGTTTCGTATAATGCAGTTTTTGTATACGGTTCACAAAAACGCATGATTAATTATAGGGCTACACAAGTACGTCTTGCCAGAATTGGGCATAGAAACAATAGGCCATATATATCTATTTTTAACAACAAGTACCAGAAATGAAAGATTTAAGAATGAAGATTTATTTATATTTATTCATTTACTATATTTCTGTCATTTTTATTATTCGATTATATATATTTATTTAGATAATTGATTTGTTTGTTTCTTTATCCCTCTTTTCCTTGTTCTGAAGTTGAGATAAAGCAAATTATATGTAATGGCGGCCATTTTGAATTTCAACATAAAGGAAAACGTGGATAATTTAGATTTAGACTAAAATCATCAACACATATACTTGAGAAGCCAAGATATAGCTAATTATATGGAATGTCAGCTATTTTGGCAGCCATCTTGGATAATTTTTTCCCCAAAGGGGATTTTGGATATCTTGTTATATGATGTATTCTGCATGTCTGGTGAAAAAATCAGCTCAATAATAATTTTTTCAACGTAGTATGTGTATTTCTTCTTCAGGGACTATACTAAAAAGCTGTGTCTTTCCTTGTGTTACAATCTTTTAAAGTAAGGCATGATTATGTTCTAATTAATCATTCAAACACGGCATCGCGCACTTAGAACAATTATAACATTTCACAGGCGCACACATATGAGAAAAACATATCAGGACGAATGCGCTGGACAGGGACTCGAACCCCTTACTCTCGCTCTTCTTGGCGAGTGCTCTACCATGAGCTATACAGACCGTCCCTGATATTACAGAGATTAGGTATGATACTCATGGATAAGCGGTCGGGGTAAAGGTGTGTAAACAACCACACAACAGTTTTAGACCGCGTACTCGAGGGTCGTCGAGTGCCAAATGTTAAATCACGTATTTCAATACGGAATAAATAGCAATCTCATATAGTTAGAGTGCGCACACTCCATATAGACAAACGTTTTACACAAATTTGGCATGCCAGAGGTGGAAATAGCCAGCCATGTTGTGGACAAGAAGACGCATTCAGTACTACAATAAATTCACCTGTCAATGATCCCTGGCAATCGCTTTAAAAAACATGGATACAATTGGACAGCTTAGGCTTATGTATTGTAGTACTTGATGTAGCCTCTGTCCACCGCCATTGTCTGGTGGATGAGGTCATATTGAATAGGGTCTATACGAGAGCGTGATGACGTCGATGATTTCCGCAAGCCTAAACAATGTATTAGTTAGAAAGACTATAGAGCCCTCAACGAATCATACACTGCCAAACTAGTACACGAGACTCATATGATGCTTACTTCGCATTTAAAAATAATAATTAAAGCACGAGAATATGTTATAATTAGTTATAAACCAAGTTTTTTATAATTAATTCAAAAAATAAGCGCACATAGATAATTTACAATAAGCATAAAAAAAGCACACATTGTATAATGTGGCCAATTATTTCGTTTATATATGTGCACCTTTGGTGTATTTGAAGTACATGTATTGCGTAAAATTAAAATCGAGGGTTCAAGACGAAAAAAGGGTTTTAGGCGAGGATATATATATTAGGATCTATATATATATAGATATATATATATATATATAGAGAGATATAGCAGATGCATATATATATAAATTGATTGAACCTGCTGGAACGGTAAGTGTACTCGGGGTTTCACGGCTTGTGCGATACATAGACAAACTCTTTGCATTTCAAAAAGTGTGATAACACAAATGTAGACAAAATATGGCTCTAAATATGCAAATTACTCCCCTTGTATGTCTGCTGATGACACAAGCGTGAAACTCCGAAGTAACACTACCGTTCCAGCAGGTTCATCAATTTATCTCGCGCTTGCTTTCAAGAATGGAGCACTCGGCATTGAAGATAGTCTCCTCGCCTATTATAGATATATATATATTAATATATATATATATATTAATATATAATATATATATATATATATAATATATAAATATACTATAGTATCTATATATATATATCTATACGAGGGAGTAATTTGCATATTATAGCCATATTTTGTCTACATTTGGGTTATCACACATTTTTTGAAATGCAAAATCGTGTTTTTGCTTTCTTGCTTTGTGGTATTGAATTTTAAACATCTCAAAATAGTTCTCAAGGTCAGGCACTGTTATTGTTTATTTATTGCCTTTGGTCATGCATTAGTTTGCCACCAATCATCTTAAAAAAACCAGTGTCGTAGGCATGGGTAAGACTGGATTTCGCTAGGTTGTACCATCAGCTTGCCAAAGGCTATGTAGGATGGAGTTTCAGATGCGATGTTTTTTTCTGATTTGCCTTACAACGTATATGGTGCAAGAACCTGTATAGTTGATGTCAAGTTTGGTCATGGCACCAGTTGTATCTTCCGCTTTGTAAAGAGTAGCTACAAACATTGAGGATGTGGAAACAGTGACAATGACGATGATGAACATCATTGGCAGAGTCCAAGATGGTCTTAACTCTCAATTAATGTAATTAAGTTCATCTAAAAAATCACGTTGAGTGCATATCAATATTGCTTCAGGTGTAGAAGTAGTAACTATAGTCGGGGGATAATGTAGCGCCGGGAACAATGGTGAACAATAGGGCAATTCGATTCAGTTGACTCTTCAGGCAACCTTTTTTTTCACGCTTGATTCCGTGATCGTATAGGAGGGCCCCGGACTTGGCTCCCAGCCGGGACTATATCGCTTGCACAACCTGCAGTCCATTAATACTACGGTCTTAGCTGATTCAGAGTAAAGATGATGTTCTGGCAATTAGGGGATTGTCATCAACCGCCAACATAAGGGCTGAATAGCTAAGTGTTTGTAGTCTCGCAACCAGAGCTTGCCGGTTCGAATCACGCTTCAGCAAATGATTCTTTGCTCACGTTTAGTTAATTACTGTGTTCAATCAGCGGGCATCAAATTTGATCCAGTAAATGTACACACGCCCGTTTTCCCATCTTCGTTTTATGTTTTTACTAAAAAATTTCATAGGAGTGCGTCAATATTGATCCGGGGTAAAAGAACTGGTCGCCCCCATGAGAGAGTGTCTAGCTACATAGCAAACAGGTACGGAAATAAACAGTGACTTGGACGAGGCTATTTGGGTTACGTGCTGAAACAAAATGGATGAATACAGCACTCAGTGGAGACACAATAAGACATATCGGTGGTAGGACATCAGTCACACGGCACTGTAGTATATGACACCGGCAGTACATATAATACTGTTAGCTGATTCAGAGTAAAGATTATCGCTGGAAAATTAGGTAATTAAATGCCAAAAAAGGGCTGAATGAAGCTA
>JAMKCH010066645.1:0-18723 GCA_023653785.1 Ophioderma brevispina
ACCAAACAGGACTGATTTAATCCTTGCTTATAAAGCATCCTCATTGCAAGAGTTTAATCCATCTGGAAGCTGAAGTCTTTGCAAGTGCATCACTGGAGAACTTTATTTACATATCCAACTTCCATCGTCGACTTTTCTGTCAATGCAGGCCCCTCGCCTCCTTTCAGTGGCGTCGTTGGGTTGAAGACGTGAATTGTAGTCGCAATGTTTGGCAAATTTATACTTTTTAAATGTCTTTTGGAGGGAATTCGGGATCGCAAAGTTGAGGTTGTAAACCAAAAGACTTACACAAATGAACAATAACAGTATGTTTTGTAATTACTCATAAGAATAGCCTGCTTACCTTTATCCGATGTTGGATGTTACAAATTGCCTGTGTCTGGTACAGGATGCAGAATCTCCCAAACTACCACACACATATAATCATTACCCATTAGCCCTTACCCTTCCCCTAACCGTGACTCAGCGATAGCCGACTTAACCATACCCACATTCCACCTTCCTCTTTCGTCTTAACCCTCCACAAATTTGGGGGTGGCACGTGTCGGAAACTTACTATTCATAAAACACTACTTTTTTGTTTTCATAACTCATACAGAAGCTGCTTCCCTTTTAAAGTGACAGGAGGAGAACAAAACCGCCTACCAGCACGTTTCAAGGTTTATTGGTACAAACAACACAAGAAAACCAGCAACCTTGTTTTGAAACTTGCCTGACTATTGTAATTGTTTCCCCATAGAACACCGTGCTTTGAGTTCCTGTCGTGCACGCCAGAAGTACTAAATCATCAATCTTATTACATAACTAACGGGCGTATTCGTCTTATTCACTTCAGGGTTTGTGGTCTATACTTGGAAATCATTCCAAATTTTGCAAAAACCGGGTTACAACAAACATTGGGGCCTTCTTTCTGGAATGCTCCTCATGTCTCTGTCATACCATCCGATGTGGCACCCTATCGTACCAATTGGCAATACAACATCAACCGTCGTTGCACATGGTATACGGAGGAGTTGCCGACTGCAGCTGTAATCACTGTATTGTCTATAGGTTACGCCAAAGACCGAGTAATAAAAAGGGTATACTCCCGGCGCACGGCTTCATTATCCGCTTAATCCCCCCCGAAGGACTGACAGATTCACGCCAGGTTGCATCCCCACACTAACGGATAAAGGTTAATACCTCAGCACGGCTCTGGTCCTCCGCTGCAGTCAAGCCTGCCCTAAAACGCTACTCCGTGGGACTCCATGTCACGAAGGTACACTCTTTGACCGAATGTTTTTTGCAGAATGGCCATGAGACTGTCCTCTGACCATTGTCGGCCAAGGAAACTCCAATTTGGAATCGCAACGACTTTACCGTGACTAGTACTATGAGCGGAGACCGGGCGTTCCTCAGATAGCCCGCAGAGGATCCTGAATTACAGAAAAAACCCAACGTGCTAAGGTATCCTTCGCTGCTGCCCTGCGAGGGGCTGTTGGTGGTAACGAAGAGCTGTTGAGTAGGGCCCCTAAGGACGCGCATCCTCCTGACATACCATTTGAGCGCCCGTACTGGCACCAAACCCTAATCTGACCCAACTGATGAGTGCATAGTTATCTTGGTAGGTATTCGATTGTTTATGCAAGGACATACGCGACGAAAGAATAGTACTCCCGAGTTGAGAAACACGGCAATCGCGAACGCAATGGGCCCCGTTTTGTTCTGAAAACGCTGCCAGGAAGCCACGACAACAGGAAAACGGGTCCTCAGAGAAAGCGTTTCCCATGGGTTCGAACAAGATTTTCCCCCAAGAACTCCTCACGGTTGGAGATTCTATTGTAATGATCCAACGTTGAGGAGGCGTTATTAAACAAACATGCTTTCCAGCAACAGTCCGATAGTATCAAGCAGTCTTGAGCCTGGAGCCATCCACTAAAACGCGATGAATAGACTGAATTGCCGATTTTCTTCCCTCTTCAGAAGTGAGAGGGGGATACCTAAGGACGATACCTCCGATCCGCTGACCTTAAAACCTTTTTTGGGCCCACAAATGTCTCATTTGGGCCGGACCAGAAACCTCTATACCACATTAACAATTTCGCTACCGCGAAAATAGTGCGCCGATAGCGCGCACTAGTTTTCGGGCACTCACCCGCCCATATTCTCGCGGTTGAGTCGTCCTTATCGCCAATTGTGTGTCTTCGCCACCAAAATGTGTACAACACACACCTTCCCTAACCTTCTTTTGGGTGGAAAAAACATTGAGGGTCCTTAAGGTCGCGAGGGTAGGTATCGATCGCTAGTGTATCCCCCTCTCACTTCTGAGAGGGGAACACACTGCTCTCTCGATAGCTACCCTCCGCGACCTTACTTTGCACATATCCCACTGGTATCTCAGGCGGTGGGAAGCGGTAACGGGGAGGTAGCACCCAGCGCTAGCATGTCCCCATCTCGCACCGAGAGACATCACCTAGAGCTCGTGATTGCGCTCACTCCTACTGGCACACAGTGCTGCAATAGCAACATCCCCTCTCCGCACAGAACGTCGCGAGATAACTCCTGTAAAACGGGTTGCGGAACTCCACCTATAGTATCCCCAGGATATCCTGGATTGAGCCTTTGTAACATTCCCCAGGAGGCGGCGTGATCACGCACATCAGGACCTAGCCAAGGCCGACCAACCGATCGTGATTTTTTCGTTGTGCGCATTCGGAGGTCGAGGTACCCACCAAACCCATCGCGAACTTGTCGCGGTTCGCTGGCCGGACCCTATGGAGGTCCCGTGGAGATAACACTTTTTGTCTTCCGAGAGCCCTTCGTGAAAGGGCCAAATCCCAAAATTTGTCCACCTTGTGATGGAAACGGAATTCATTTTTTTCAATTGTCCTTTCTTTCCATCAACTGAAAGACACCTGCAGTATAGTACAATGACTAACCACGCCAGTTCTTTTTCTCCGCACAACAAAAATTAGATGGCCATGATCAGCAAGTTGCCGATGGAAACCATTTTATGGTGCGAGCGAACGGATTTGTCCGGCCCTCGCAAAATTTTCAATTCATCTAAACGATCAAGGTCCTACATCGCTTGCTGTGTAATTTTTAACTCAAGTATACAGCATGATTAAGCAAACAATATAATTCAATAATAAAAGTAAAAATATGGCTGTAACCTCAATCAAGTTGCTATGGCAACTCAATTTTAAAACGCGAGGGACGGAATTGTCGATTCTGTCCCTCGCGCTAACATATTGCACGCTATATCACATGTTGCCATGTGTCCATGCATTTTCCTTCCCCCCTGCAATTAGACGTGCGGGGCAGTTCAATTATCCTCAAACCACTCAAAGTGTCCAATCTACCAACAGGAAGTTGAACATGGAAAATGTCACCAAATTCCGTCCCCTCGAAAACGTTAATTTGGTATTTGGCCCGGTACCGTAAGGTACCATTTATTAAGCCTAACCTTGCACCAGGTTTTTCTCCGACCTTCCTGCAGCCATGCCAGGGTCCGGGAGAAGCACCGGGCGTGGTGTGAAAGAACGGGTCTGATTCTTAGTGAGAAAAACCCGCTCGTGGGAGGATGGACAAGCCGTCCTTCGACCAACCGCAAGTTCTCCTCGTCATGGACAAGTCATGTATCCGGAACCCCATCGCACGGAAGCGACTGCCAACAGAAGGGTCCATCTACCTAGATAATCCAGGAGACTGGCCCCCTCCGTGGCTCTAATTCCTCGAACGCTAAGACCTTGAGCACTAGCGGCAGATCCCAATCCGGAACGTAACGAACCCGGGGGACGAACCTAAAACATGCCCTTTAGCAGATTCGTTAGATCGGGCCTGTTCGAGACACTATGGGGCCCTCCGAAGGCCCCGATGGGCGCCCCAATCGCGGTGCGGTAGCACCTGACTGTTTGGGCGCCCAACCCTCGTGGAAAATTTCCGTAGGAAATCCCCGACTGCCCACATACGTCAGCAGCGGATCGATCTCTCGATGGCCGACCATCTATAGAACCTGCGGAGTCGAGAATCGCAAGTTGACTTCCGCCTTACCCGAGCAGTAATCGCGGCAGCCTGTTCAGAAAGTCCCGCCTGAGTGTATTGTTTGGCGGGTTTTTGTAATGTGCCATACAATCAGGTTGAGAGCTCGGATGTGAACGGCTCTGGACGGGAACGTGTCCTGTGGATGACCGCTTATCAGATCCCGCGCTGAGGGAGCAAGATGGGGTCCCCACTAGCATCTCCAGAAGCCCGTGGAAACCAACACAAGAGCGAGGTGGGCCACATGGGGGCCACACAACTAGAACCCGTCACTTGTCGACTCGAGCTACCCCTTCTCGCGGACTCTACTCGGATATCATCGCAATTGGTGGAAATGCGTAGGCAATGAACCCCGACCAATCCACCGCCCTTGCATCCCGACCCACTGCTCTGGGATCTTAACTCCATTATTATGCCGGAGCTGGTGATTCAACGGCGGAGCGAGTAGTCCACGTGGGGACTCTATACGCCTCTGAAAACTTGACACCGCTACTGTGCCCGGCGGGAGTTCGCCATTCCACGACTCCCCCCGCACCTTCGCTGGCTCCGGCTCTTTCCCCTGGTCCGGGCGAACCAGTGCTACAGTGCCTGGAATATTGCCCGCAGCTCGAGCACATGGATATGATGGCGATCCGCCGGGCGACCGAACGCCCGACACTTTCGTGGACCCTAGGTGGTCTCCCACCCCTACGATGACGCGTCTGTTGACAGCGTTCACGGAAGGGTGTTAAGGGTGGGCCTCCCCCCTCCAAGTTGTGTGGATTCTCCACCAACTTTAGGTCTGGGTCCAGCGTCATGGCATTGGAATCTGGAGGGACATTGGTTGGACAGGATCGGGAGTCACCTGAGCATGTGTGGATCTGGATTCCCTCATGCGTAATGCAGTTAGGGAACCAGCCCGCTGCGGCCCAGAGCAGAAGCCTGGGTGGGACCGACCTGCTCTCCAAGATTGCTCGGGCACACACCACACCGAGGCAACTCTCCTGCGGATGGCCTCACCTTTACCGACGGACAGTCCAATCTCGCTCCCAGAAAGTGGGCCTCGGGAAGGCGAGACTGCTGACCTTGTCGAGGTTGACGGCAACGAGAGACCTTATCAGTCTAGCACCTCCTCAATAAAGGCTTGAAGCCTCTTCGAGGATGGCGCCGCCATCCAGTATCCAGTCGTCTAGGTAGACGAAGATTGCCCTGCCCTCCTTCCCCTTCGCCTGAGGAACTCCGCTACACCTTCACTACCCTTGTGAAGTCCGGTGCGGCGGTCCTACTGCCCGAAGGGTAGGACCCCCGTAACTGGTAGCCACCCCTCCTAAGTGCAAAACAGAGCCATTTCTGTGATGATTCGTGACGGGGACGTGGGATGCATCTCTCAAATCCAAAACGTGGCCCCCCCCCCCCACCATCCCTTTTTAGGGATAAGGTTGATTTATAGCCCTCTTTGATGGATGGCAGAGGCATATCACGTCACTATTAGGCCAGCAAATCTCTTTCAGTAGGCGCGTCCGCTTTGCATTGCCTTGGAAGAGGGGCGAACGCTGTCACCCCTCCGGAATGGTTATGGAGGCAGGGCCTGTGAACTCGTGCGGGACCCGTGGGTTACCACATCCAAACTATGCCCTCGAGGGTCGAGGTCCACTGCCTGCCCACGCTCCCTTGCGAATTCCATGAGATGACCGCCTACCATTGGAGCGTAGATTGCTGTACACAGGTAGTCATACACCGACCTGCGCTGTTCGCCTTGACTCCCTCGGCTTTTGGGCATGGCCTCGACCTTTGCGTTTTACCTTTGATCTCTGTCTCTTAACGGCTGGGTTTACCCGCCTCTTTAAAAACCGGCCGTTTCTACCTCCGGTTTCTTATGGGCTTTGTAGCCCTGGGTAGGGGAGCGGCTGGCTGGAGCGCCCCATTGAGGTCCCGGAGGCTTGGACCGTCGGCTCCCCCTAAAGGGTTTTTGGTTTCCCTTCTTTTTTCCTTGCTTTGCCCTGAGCGCCTTAGTCCCGTCTTTTGTCGCAGAAACGGCCTTCTTTCGCTCCAGCTCCTTAGTCTGGAGGGAAGGCCTTTGAACCTCCGAAAAAGAAGGTTTTTTCCCCAGGAGCGCCCGAGCATTCCACGGAGGCCGTGAAGTTCACAGGCCTTGGCGACCAACTGGCGTCGAGATCTCACCGACCTGGTCCCTAGTGAGCGGAATGCTCGGCGACCAAGTGATTAAGGTCCGCTACCACGTTGATCATCCTATCAGTGTCTGCTTTGGAAAGCGACCTTTCCGTCTCCGTCAGGGGCCTGCCATGTTGGGCGAAAACCACTGCTGGCGTTGATCCGGCGTAGTCCATCCCTAGACCAGGGAGTCAAGCGCCCGCAGCTCGCCATCCCGTTCCGTATTCCATGGTTAACCACGGAATGGGGCGGGGCCTCGTGTTTAACCCCAGCGCCCTCAACCCCTGGGGGGGGAGATTCTGAAGGGTGACGCATCTCGAGTACCGGGCCAGTCCCCGAGACGCTGCCGTTAAGGGCTCTAGGCCCCGGTTTAACCGGGTAGGTAGTGTCCTCTTGTCGGGTTCGGGTTCCCCCGCTCCGGGAAGCGTTCCCACCAGGGATCCTGTCCCACCTCCCGCTCGAGTGTACCGAGTCACTGGTGGTCTTAAGATCCCTTGACAGAGGTATAAAAGGCTTTGAGCTTGGAGGCTTGGGCGGACGGGCTGTCCCCCCGAGATCTGACCCCACCTGCGGGGAGACTTAACTCCAACCGCAGAACGGCGTCCGAGAGGACCACCGCGAAAAATGGGGCCGAAACTCAGGGGTTAGCATCCGTTCCACGCAACTGACCTTCCATCCACCACGACTCGTAGGACATGGCGGGACCCTGTATGGGCCGCCCCAGGCTCTGCAATGGGTCTCGTACTCCCATGCCGAATCGTTCCTCCGCTCGGCTCTCCTGCTGTTAGTTGCCGGTGGGTTGACACTCCCTATGGGAGGATTTCCGTCCGCGGAACCTGCGACCCCTGGGGCGGTCTCCGTTCGGAGGGCGTGAGGCCGTGTAGTTCGGAGTAGCCTGCAAGTGAAACCCGTGCCACGATGCCCAGGGGTTCCGCCCAAAGGGCAGGCAACGGATCTGCTGCTGTCCGATTGCCTGGCTTTTCCTCCACCACTTTGTGGGAGAATGAGGAGCGCGGTGACAAACGGTTTCGCCGTGAGGACCTCTTGCCATTTACAGAGGGGAACGGCGTTAAGCTCGCGGTACCCCCACCCCCTCTCGTCTAGGCCCTTGTGGGGCCGACGGAGTTGGGAATTGATCTCCCGTTGACCGTACGGTCGGAGGAGGAACCGGTAATGGTCCCTAGACGTGGAAGGTGGACCTAGTATCTCCTATGTTGTATTGGGTCGTGACTGGTCTGTCCGCCGACCAGGGTCGACGCCGTGTTCCCCCGGCCCTGGATACTCTGTGCGTGAGCTACGACCCTAGGTTCGGGTCCACCCACTTCCGACCTGCCCCTGTGTGCTGGTCGTTTGTAAGGTGGGAACGTCGACCACCTCCTCGACGAGTAGCGGGAAGGGTCTCCTCCGCTTAATCAGCTCCGTCTCCCCCTTTCGAGGTGGAGGGGGTGTACGCGCGTGGGGTGGAACTCTTCCTCCCCCGAAAAGCTCTTCATGGCTAGCTTCAATTCTAATATCGTCCTCGATGACCTTGGGAGCGCTCTTTTTTATTAGCCGGCGAGCTCCATTCGTTCGGGGGGAGTCGTGCGTTTTGTGGCGGCAAGGGCCCCCTCCGTTCGTCTCCAATCCATCAAGTATGAGGGAGAGCTGACCCATGACAGAGGGTTCTCTGCCAGCTGTCGCAATAAATTAAGAATACCGTTACCCTTTTGGGGTGACGGGTTGGGTCTCCAGACAAGGCAATGGATGTCCCGGCCTTGAGCTCCACTCCCGACCAGCCTCGACCTGGGACTGGCTTTGAAGGCCTGGCCCTCAAGGGAGTCTGGTTCTAGGACTACCTGGTCCGGTCGCCGACCTGGGTTTCGACCATGAACTTTCCTCCCCGACCGTGATCTCGACCTGGGACTGGCATAGAATGCTGTCCACAAGGGAGCTGGTCTAGTAAGCGACCTGGGTCTGGTCTCGGCCCCTACCTGGGTCTCAGCCCATGGACCGGTCCTCCCCGGACCTTTACCGACCTGTGCTGGTCCTATAATCCTGTCCTCAAGGAGCTTTTCTAGGAATCGACCTGGTCGTGTCTCCGACCTGGTTCTCGACATGACCTGTGTCCTCCCGACAGTGACTCTACTTACCTTGGACTGGCCGTCGGGTCGCCGACCTTGGTCCCGACCACGACCTTGGTCATCCCGACCGTGGCTCGACCTGGGGCTTGGGCTCGAGAGTCGCCCTCGTAAAACAGGTGAGCTGGTCCAGAGAATTACCTGTCGAGGTCCCGACCTGAGTCCCCGGTAAACAGAGACCTGGGTGCCCTGCCTGGCCGTGAGCTCGACCTGGGGCTGTTCTGGCCTTGGTGGCCTGCCCTCGAGGGGAACTCTGGTCAGGGATCACCTTTCGGGAGCTCTCCTCGACCAGCGGCGCCGCCGGGCGCCCTTTTTGGGTCGGTCTCTTGGACAGCCTGACGCCGCGTCAGTGACTGGAACTCGCGTCTTGGCCTTCGAGCCTGCCCAGCGTAGGCTGGTGGGTCGGACCCGGGGGTCCTTTGAGGACCGTGCCCCGGGAGTTCTCTTTAGAACCTCTTCAGGAAAGAGCGGGATCAACATGACTGCGGACGTCATGTGGTCATGGTGAGCCCTTGGGCCTATTCCCGTCCCTCTGGCTGCTTGCCCCCCATGGGGGCGGCGCTGAGGAAAGGACTCCCTGATACCCTGACGTGGAGTGCTTCTTCGGAGAGATAACTTGGGGGCTGGTTATCCCAGGTCCCCTATCGACGGCCTCCCTCGCCAGTTCTCCTGGACTTGGCCTTTTTGGCCTTGAGGATGGCTTTTTTCTTACACCTTAAAGGCTTGCCACTGCTCGTCTGTCCACTTTTCCTCGATGGTAGCAACCGTACTGGTGGATTCCATATTGTGTCGGCTTGATTGGTTCCGATCTGTAAAATGAATTAAAAAATTAAACAGAATTAGTACCGGGAGTAATAGAGCGAGGGGTACCCCCCAAAATAAAACTGGGACCAAGACCCTACCCCGAAAGAAGCTCTATCCATGCGACGGGGCTCCCGTTGGGGGCTGCCCCTAGCGTTCCCCGACCTATGGAAGGTGGCCCCCCTCCTCCCCTGTAAACCTGACGGGAGAGAGACCACCCCGACCGTGCCCTACCCGTACCCATCCCGACCTCTTTTTGAGGGGTAGTTGATAGGGGATGGACCTTCCTCTGTAACTCGATCATGTGATGGTATGGGTGCGGTAACGCCACCGCCCTTCCGCCTCAATTATAGTCATCCAGCTACTCATCATCCCCCCGTGACTGGAGGATGCTACAATGAGATGAGGGGGTCGGGGGTGGGACTCGCTACTGAACTCGATCATTGGATGGTATGGGGCGGTAAAGCCCCGTCCTTCCGCCTCGAGTTATAGGAATCCATCGACCCTTCGACCCCCCCATCCCCCGCGGTACCCGATCAAAACCAGTGGTAGGGGCGGGATAGATATGGGAAAGGTTCCCCCACCTTCCCCTAACTCAAAAGGGGGAACCTGGGCACGCCGTTTCCCAGAAAAAACCCAGTGATCCTTAAAGTGAACGACGCTTAATTAGGCCACTTCCGGTTTTGAGGAGGGGGTGTCAAAACACTTTTAGATCCTTCCCAACACATCCCTCGTCGATGGGGAACACTCGGGAAAAAAAATCCAAACTAAGTGGCATGGTCCCATTTTGGGTGACCCCCCCCCATTCTGACTCAACCTGCCCCAAAATTCCCCTCTACGGGACCCCAGGGACACCCCACACCCCCAGGAAAGGCCCCCGGGGTGGGGGACGAGTCCCATGGTGCACAAGGCAAAAAACCACCAAAAAATGATTTATGGACCACAGGCTCACCATACCTAAAAGTAAAAACATGGAGTATCCGCCTGAAAAATCCGATCAGGATCTTTTTTTTTTACCATAACCTAAAAATAATATCATATGTTTTGGACAAACTATCATAAAAACCCCGTTTTTTTAGGCACACGCTTACCATATAATACTCAACATGGTGGCGGTATATACTGCTAGAATTTGTTTACCACTTTTCCTGGCCCTATCCTGATCATTTACAGGTTAGAGATGCTGTAAAATCCTAATCCCGCCCCCGTTCTCAGGATAACGTCCTCGTCATAAAGACGGAGGATAGAAGAGGATTTACAAGAGGGGACCGCACAAATCCCGGGCTAGTATAGGCGGTCTCTTACATAATACAATTCGATATACGGCGAGATGAAAACATCGAACTACATCTACCTAGCCCTCGCCGAATAACAAAACTCTTAGGCTACGTATTGGCTAAGGATACTTATGTGCTCGATTTGACGTTTCTTTCTGGTCAGTGCATCTATTTGCCGGCAGATTGGAAAGATTTATTCCGTAGCGTCAGCGATAATCTGCCTCCCATTTGGAGAACAATTCTTGATAATGACGACTCACCGCTCATGGGCGGTGAATTTTGCCCTAAAAAAAAGTGCGCCCTATCGCGGACTATTTTCGCGGGTAGCGAATTTTAATGTGTATAGAGGTTTCTGGTCCGGCCCAAATGAGACATTTGTGCACAATTAAGGTCGCGGATGGTTGCTATCGAGAGCGCAGTTATCTGTCGGTACGACCTGTTGGCTGCTTTCAAGTCCATACTCAATCATTCAGTAAGGAAATCTTCTATCTGCCTACCTTGTGCCTCTGGGTTCGGAGAACACCTTTCGCCCCCGCACACTGAGTAGGGATGCTAGACGCGCAAGATGTAGGTTTATAGTGGGTCAATCTCTCTCCTTCCTCGGGCATCGATATCGCAGCTTTCCTAGCAAGGCCCCTCCTCCTGGAAACGTGCCGCCGGCAAGGGCCAGGCAGTCAGCTTCAGATGCTCCATTCCCAGCTGGACGCCTCCGGCCCCCGGCTGCTGGAGAAGATTCGGGACCTGAGGTAACAGCCAGGGGACCCCCCATGAGGGGGGGGGGTACAACAGCTGCCAACCCGAGACCCTTTGCGGACTACCCTCGGGATGAGGAATCGGAGAAAAGTGTAAGCTTCATTCCGGCTCAACGATGGAAAGAGCATCGACCGCAAATGCACCTGGATCGCTGAACGGCCCAATATATCGACGATGGAGATCCTAACGAACGATTTTTGGAGAAAGGGTCCACTCTGTGGGCCCGCCGTCCGGCCCCTCAACAAATCATCCGCCAGGATATTGGTTACCCCTCCCCCCACCCCGTCAATATGCCGCGCCACCAGGCTGATCCCCCTCGCTGGTGCACCAAGCATACATCTGCAGAGTGTAATGCCATGCATAGGTTTGACCGAGCCAGTTCCTCCAAGAGGTCACCCCCCATCCCAACCCCCAGATCGTCGGATCGATATTACGTTCCTCAGAGGCGAGGGAACATCCACCCCACCTGAAGGTTGTTTGAAATAAGTCCACACTCCATCTCCTGTCGGTATGAGGGTGGTCAAGGGAACAACCTCGTAAACAGAATTACGGCTGGGGCAAGAAATGTGTCAACAGGTTCGCTGAATGGCCCGCATGTGTAATTGGCAATTCGGAACCAAGTCCACTAGGCCCTGCCATCACCCAGCACCTTCAGCCAAACGAGCGAATGCGGGCAGGAGACTCCTTGAGAATCCACACACACTGCGTCGTATTGGCCACCCGTTCCGGTGCCGGTCTTGCTAGACCTCGAGCTAGGTCTGAGCACCCAGAAATACGGGGGTCTGAGTTGGGACGAAGTTGGATTTCTGACGGTTCACAAGAAACCCCAACTCCTTCACTGTCCGCGCTACCAGCTCGATGTGAAGTAGTGCATCGACCCTGGATGGGTTATAAACAAGCTAATTTCCAGATAGACACACAGGTTGATCTCCTGGCGCCTGAGGTACGCTGCCACGGCCTTGATGACCCGGGTGAAAACCCGCAGAGCAATTGAAAGGCCAAACGGGAGGCAGCGAAATTGGAACGCCTGCACGTTCACCCGAAAGCGAAGCCATTTCTGATTGGCCGGGTGAATGGGAACATGCAGGTAGGCGTCTTTGAGATCCAGAGAAGTTGCCCGAGACCCTTTGATTGGGCAACGTAGAACGGAGGCCAACGTTTCCATCAGAAACCTCACGGGAAGATGAAAGAATTGAGCGGCTTGAGGTTGAGTACAGGAAGAACGTGGACCAAAAGCCCACCCCAAAGGGCGGGAAGACGCTTCTCCGGATCAGAGGGAAGAACTTTATCCCTGAGCTGCGAGTGATGAGGGGGAGGGGCAGTGAACTCCAAGCGGTAGCCTAGAGTCACTACGCCCAACACCCAACTGCCCGGGTGGATCTGCTGCCACCTCCGGGAGTAATATAGTAAGTGGCCGCCCACCGGGGTATATTCCCCCGGCGGAAGTGCCCGAGTCCGTGGACCGAGACATGGGGCCGCCGCCCCGTCAAACCTTCCCGGTCTTACCCTTCAACTTCTTGAAGGGCTTAGAACCGGAAGGACCCGCCGGCCTCTTCACAGTCTGATCAGTGACAGAGGTGGAGGTCGCAGTAGAGGAGTGCGAGACTGCTTCGGCTTCTTGCCCTTCTTTGGCTTAGCCTTCCCCTTGGAAGTGAGTGGCGTCAGCTTCTCTTGAAGCGTGCGCTCATTGGTGACGCGAGTTGCAGCCTGCATTGTAATGCTGCTAAACTCACCACCTAAGAGGTGTTCTAAGCCACAGAGACCTTGCGCAAATCTGCAGACAGATCGCGATTAAAGGTCTGCTGTAGAGAGCTGCATGCATTCTCGCGGCGCATCGCCACAAGTCGCATCGCTAGGGCCATAGACTCCTCAAGCTGGTGCCTAGCTAGCGTGGCCGCCATTGACACCGACCCGAAGGGTGAAGGCCCCAAGCCGGACTCACCACTCACCAAGTCACCAAGGTAGTTGGTGATAAGGAGAGAGAAAGGAGCAAGCCTAATCGAAGTCCGAACGTGGGAATCGACCAGCTTGAGCTCCTCCTCCCAAAAGGGAGAATAACTCCCGGGTGAAGATTAGAACCAGTCTTCGGGAGAAGCTTGGCAATATCTTCATCCATAGTAGGAACCTTCAGTAACTTGGAGTAATCCTCAGGCGAGACATGCAAGACACTGTTGATACCACGTGCGGAACGCGAGGCCCACGGTCTCTCAGCAATGTCAAGTGCCCAAGCCTGATGGATTTCCGCCGGCCAGGAGAGTGAAGGTGACGGGTGAGCTGGCTTCGTACCCAAGCCACCCAGGTGCAGATACCCCGAAGGCTCCCCTGGTGCACCATCATAGAGCTTCATACGAGAAGACATAGCTCTGATGATGTCCGTCGCATATCCGCGGGCGGAACTGAAGATTTACCCGCTGCAGATTGTTGAGAAGATGCGAGAACGCTGCGTTCATCATGGATCTCTTCCTCGTTAGCCCATCATCTCCACCATCAGACCCCGAGTCAGAAACGGGTGGATGTGACAATGTGGTAGAAGTGCGCGACAATGTTGGAGCAGCTCCGAGTGTCGACTGTTGGGATGCAGCAGTTGCATCGGCACTACACGCCACTGAAGAAGCAGGGTCGACCTGGTCGTGACTGCTTACATTTGGCTTAACCGTTGGTGGCTGCGTACCTTGGTACGCAGAGCCCAGGTATCCCTGACTTTGAAGGCCAACCAGGTTGGCCTGCACCAAGCCAGTGTACCCAGGGTACACCTGCGGATGCGGTTATCGGATCGGAAGACAAAAGTCATTTTGGTTGACCCCTAGCGATTAGGATCAACTGATTGAGCATTCATCGCCTGAGAGAAGGCATTGAATGGCCCATTGGCAGCATAATCCCCTGAGGCCAAGGACCAGGTAAAGGCAGATTACCCGTCGCGTTCCTCCCGGACAAAAACTCCGCTGCAGAGCTTATGGTTGGGAGGACCGAGACCGGCACAGAGGTAACGAGGCTATTGCGGGCCCCAACCTGAAGTTGACCCGACTGCCAAGCACTGCTAAACGCCCCAGGGGTGAGCATAGCAGAAGTGGACAGAATAGCCTGATGGAAAACCAGCCTAATAGCATGGTAGCCAGGGTGTTCACAGCGGGTGGGTACCCCGCTAACGAGAGACCCAACCTGGTGCGGGTCGCTCGCTAGCAGAGTATGGGAAGTTGCACCACCAGTAGCGTCCCCCTGAGGGACCCTTCCAGCGGAACTTCCCGCTCCCCCAGCTACCGTAACTGTCACAGTAGCCGGGGGAATGCCTTCGGAAACTTCACTCGTACAGCGCCCCTGAGAGGAAGAAACCGGGACTGGAGCCCCTCAAATTTACCGCCTGAACTGCCTGCCCTGAGCTAGCAGCACTAGCGGAAGTACGAGTAGAAGCACTAGACCTATGAGGCCGTAATTCCCGCAAAGCTGCCCGCTCCAGTGCATCGAAATGTGTTTCGGCCAGACCAATACACATCGAGATGCACCGGTTATCTCTAGAACAAGAACACTGATCATAACAGAGAGGATGCGGGTCCCACGCAGGAATTAGGGACGGACCTGAGGTACACAAGTGGGACATAGTTAAGCCAACCCAACTACCGGATGGGTAAATACCTGGTATACGAGAACCCAAATGGTATGTCAGGAGGATACACCCACACAGCGACTATCCTAGCAAGTTAGATAGAACGCACTGAAAAGCGAGGATAACAATAAGAATAAAAGACAGAATAAAAAAACCGACGCAGTCAATGAAGATTAGTCTAACAGTATCAAAGATCGTAATCCAGTAACTGCGAGGTAAAAGAAACGATCGATTAAGTATATTGAAATCCCCTGTCTGAATACATTCAAAGAACACAATACATGATAAGACATGCATCAGTGAACTAGAAAATTGTGTGCAGGGAAGGTGATCAACCACAAGAAAGTCCGCTGATCCGCGATCACCTACCCACCTAATGGGATACAGAATCACACGGGTTAGAATCAACAGTCGAAAACCCGTAACAGAAATGCCGATAAACTTGCCAAATAACGTTTCTGCTCTACCAAAAAGATGTGTTCTGAAACCACCTGGTGGTTTAAATCTGTAAAATCCAAACAAAAAACGGGGGCTTAGCTATAGACACTACCGTATCTCATGGAATCCCAAGACGAAAGAGGAAGTTGTAATTGTGGGTATGGGTGACGTCGGCTATCACTGACGTCACGGCTAGGGATCCGGGTAATGAGTTTTATATATGTGTGGTATTTTGGGAGGTTCCGCATCTTTACCAAAAGACATGCAAGTTGTGATCAAATCGGTGTTGGTAAAGGGAAGCAGATTCTGTATGGAAGCAGTTATTCTGTATGAGTATAGCATAAACTCCACATCGTTAATTAATGACCACCTGTTAAAGACAAAATGTGGAGTTAGCTTGGTTGAACTAACCCGGGGCAGCGTGTATCCATGATACGGAAGCTCCACATGCGCTTGAGGCTGGGGGTGGATTGGGAAAGAAGGGGTTTACCCCGGGGGGGGCGTTTTTCAGGGGTTTGCGGGTATAGCCCTGACTGTTCCAGGGGTTCCGAAAGTGGGACTCCTAAACGGGGACCAATTTTCAGTGAATAATATTACCCCTACGGGGACCAATTTGCATTGAATTATACCCCTGCAGGAACTGTTCTCAATATGTGAATAAAAAGATAAGACCTTTGAAATAGCCAATTGACAAAGAAAAATGATGTCTTGTACTACTGCCAAGAAAAATACACACAAGCAGGGTTATTTGCCATATGTTTTGGTTAATTTCTCTCATTTGTATCATTGAACCAGTCATAATCACATCCAATTTGATAACCATAGCGGGACTACACTTGATTATTGTGAATATGATACCCTAGCGTTAGTCCCGCATTTGCAGTTAGTCCCACTTTTTTTTTGGAACGTTTACACCCTACACTTATTCAATCATCCTATACGCGCTGAAAGCTAGGGTCTTGCGATGTGCGTGAGTGTTGGTACTTTTTGATTTTTGCGCACCTTTGTTTTCACCGCGATACGGGGATTCCCTGGGCTTTCCTTGGTCTGTTTCACCGCGGTGAAGCGAAGTGACGTCAGTCCACTCACGCCATTGGGTGGTGCAATGGTGGCACAATAGTTCTAAATTTGCGCCATGCAAGCCACCCTAACCGCTAGGCCACGGCTCTACACGAATGAAAAATCATTATTGGGCATTTCTTTGATTATTAAAATCGATTACTACTTACGGGTAAATTGGGGTCCCAAAGACGATCAGACTGCAAATCGACGTAAGAGAAACATGGCGGTAATTGCTGGGGTCAGTACAGACAGTTTTCATGGAAAAAAGCCAAAGTGAATTGGGGAAGTCAAAGGGACACAATTGCAGGAAATTCTCAGTTACATTCACTCAATTGACAATCAATGCTGAATGTTCAATACTATGATAATGAAGTGTTAAATAAAATAAATGGGTCAAATGTGTAGTCACAATTATTGAGACGAACTAAAAGAAAACCGCCAAACCTCTGTTTTGGAAGTTGAAAATTGCATGCTATCGTAATCGTTCCCCATTAGAAAACCATGTTTGACTTTCTGTCGTGCACGACAGACAGAACTACTAAATCATCATTTATTACATATTAGGCGATTTGTATTCGGCTTGAAAGTTATTCACTTCAGCCTGTGATGGTAAGCGTAAGCATTCCAAATATGTAAAAAACCGGGGTTCGAAGAAAAAATTGGGGGCGTTTCTTTCTGGAAATCTCTCATGTCTCTTTAATTCCGTTTCAAATAATGTTAGGGTATGAATTAAGATTCTGCCACAGGTTTAAAATTTATATATGATGAAATAAACATTCATTCAGGATTCCTAGAAGATTTTTAATCATTTAGGTTGGGAAGAAAGTTGACAAAATATTCTCCAACTATGATATTTTTAGTGATTTTGCTTTCGTCATTTCGTCGCTTAGTTAAGTGTGTAGGTCGCCATTTTGTTCGCTATAAAGGTCATTCCTGTCATTAATTGGATGCATTCCATTTCTGTTATAGGGGAGAGTCTTGGTCACATTCGCACCGCATATTACTTATGCACATTGGACCATGGGTTTTAGAGGGTTTGGTAAGGGTTATGATTAGAGTTAGGGTTAAGTTAGGGTTCAGGGGTTGGGGTTGTAGTTTAGGGTTAGGGTTTGGAGGTAGGATTTTAGAGTTTTAGGGTTGGAGTGGAGGGTTAGAGTTAGGGTTGTAGAGTTAGGGTTTAGAGGTGAGGGTTAGAGTTAGGGTTTTAGAGTTAGGGTTAGGGTTTTAGGATTAGGGTTAGGGTTTCAGACGTTAGGGGTTAGGGTAAGGGTTAGGGTTAGAGTCAGGTTTAGAGTTGGGTTAGATTTTAGAGTTTAGGGTTAGAGTTAGGGTTAAAGTTAGGTTTAGAGTTAGACATTAGAGTTAGGGTTTAGGTTTTTTTAGTGTTAGGTGTAGTTTAGGGGGGGGAGGGAGGGTTAAGTTAGGTTTAGAGTTAGGTTAGAGTTGGGTTAGGAGTAGGGGTTAGAGGTAGGGTTTAGAGGTTAGAGTTAGGGTTAGGGGTTAGGGTAGAGGTTAGAGGTTGGGATTGAGGTAGGGGTTAGAGTTAGGGTTTAGAGTTAGGGTTTGAGTAGGGTCTAGAGTTAGGGTTTAGAGTTAGGGTTTAGAGTTAGGGTTAGGGGTTAGGGTGAGAGTTAGAGGGTTTGGAGTTAGGGTTTTTAGAGTAGGGTTAGAGTTTAGGGTGTGGGTAAGGGTTAGTGTTAGGTTTGTTTAGGGTTTGGAGTTAGGGTTATAAGTTAGGTTTAGAGTTAGGTTAGAGTTAGGGTCTTCTTAGAGTTAGGTTTTAGGTTTAGGGTTTAGAGTTAGGTTACGTGGGTTAGGGTTAGAGTTAGAGGGTTTGGAGTTAGGGTTAGGTTAGGGTTATGTTAAGAGTTAGGGTTTAGAGTTAGGGTCTAGAGTTAGGGTTAGGTAAGGGTTTAAGAGTTAGCGGTTAGGGGTTAGGGTTTAGTAGAGTTAGAGGGTTTGGAGTTAGGGTTAGGTTAGGGTTTAGAGTTAGGGTTCTAGAGTTAGGGTTTTAGAGTTAGGTTAGAGTTAGGGTTTAGGTTAGGGTGAGGTTGGGGGTTAGGGTTTGGGTTAGAGTATAGGGTTAGAGTTAGGGTTAGGGTTTAGTGTTGGTTTAGTTTAGGGTTGAGGGTTTGGAGTAGTTAGGTTATGGTTTAGTTTAGGGTTAGGTTTGTCGCTATAAAGGTCCACTGGTGTCATCTAATGTGGTTGCATTCCATTTCTGCTAAGGGGAGAGTCTGTCACATTCGCTCCGCATATTACTTGCAACCATTGGAACCATGGGGTTTAGAGGGTTTGAGTAGGTTGGTTATGATTAGGTTCGAGTTAGGTTAGGTTAGGGTTAAGAGTTAGGGTTTAGAGGTAGGTGTTAGAACTTAAGAGTTAGGGTTAGGGTTTAGGGTTAGAGTTTAGAGTGAGGGTTAGAGGTGTAGGTAGAGGGGTAGAGGGAGAGGGGGTGGAGGGGAGGTAGGGAGAGAGGGTTTAGATTAAGGGATTTGGTTAG
>JAMKCH010066647.1:0-48780 GCA_023653785.1 Ophioderma brevispina
GGGATTCACATGTATAGATAACGTATACACAAGATATGGTACTTTCCAAAAGTATGGTACTAAAGGGCAACCGAGATTTTGAGGCTTCCATGTTTTGTGTAATGGTAGTTATTTCATATAGAAAAGACCCCATATATATCCTTACATTAGATCTGGCAACAGAAAGACTTGAAAGTGAAAAACAAAATGTGATTTTGATTTGCTAAATTTCAATATAAAACAGGCTGAATTTGGTACTTGCTCTGTAGTAAATTAACTATTCACAATTGTGTTCCCAAAGAAATTATTCTTAAGCTTAATTCCTTTCACGTGTTGCCATTTTTGATAGAAAGTTTTAGATTAGTGCAAAAATCAGAAATTTGAACATTTTTTAGGGACAACTGTTGTGTGAATCTCATGTTGCACCTTTAAGGATAATTATCAAATATTCAAATATAGTGGTATCTTGCGCAGAAAATTATGTTGTCCCAGGGGACGTCGTATTTGGAACTCGTACACATATCTGGGAAAGGTTTCATGCTCAGGGCTTCACGTTTTCAACCAACCTCGAATACCAAGTAGATTCAAATCATAGGTAATCTGGCCAAATATAGTGGTACCAAAAGTATGATAATAAGCCTAGGTGCTACGCATTTTTGGGGAAATCCCCTAACTCGTTTCAACAACCCCTTTGATTGTTTACATCTTATGAAAATTTGGGTTTCATACTGTGAAAACGAAGGCAATATTCATAAATGTGATATTGCCATGGGATGAATATTATGTAAGCAAAACAAGAAACTGTGGAAAAAACCAGTGAAACCGATTAAGAGGAAATTTACAGAAGGTAGAAAACCTAATAATCATTATGTTTATAATCTAATTGAAAAATTGTTAATTGTTTGTAATGTGTTCGGTAGCTTTTTGGGGGGGAACAACACACTATACAGCCAGTCAGCTAGCTCAAATACTGAATTAAAATGAAACTCTAAATAAATATATAATTAGCTACAGTATTTTGGAAGCACTTTCAACTAGTTTTAGTTTATTTAATACTTCATAAGTGTTTTAATTTTTATCAAGAGGGGTTTGGTTTAGGTATATGGAATTTTAAGTGATTTGTCGCGTTCCGTTTTGAAAGGGAAGCATAACGTATTGGATGACAAATAAAACAGAAAGTGGTCATTCAAGTGACACAAGGAAACGTCGAAATAGTGTTTGTTTTTTCGATTATATTATATTTGCCTTTAAAAAATGGCATTTTACTTTGTTTTTTATTTACAGTTTTGTCTAATAAACAGTTGGAGCACTTACAAACCTTGAGAAATCATTCGAGGACAGTTGGAAAATGTTAGAAAAATGTTGGAGAACAGCATTCGATAAGTGTATGTTACGGCCAAAAAAAGGCTGATGTTAAATTCTTGAAATTAAATATCGAATACCAAAGCCTCGAGGCATCCCGGCTGGACACCACCAAAGATTAAGACATTGAGTTTTGGGCTGTGTTGCTGTATTGTCAAACACGTGTTCATTTTGAAAATTCGTCGTTCATAGCAGAAGAATGGCTGATAGAAACACGTTTTAAAATAACACCAAATAAGCGCCCATTCTATACCATCTAGGCTTCTATATTAAAATGGTGAAAGTACCCACCGCTCTTAGTGCCGATGTGCCGAAACACCCGGGTGCCCGGAAATTTCCCTCCTCTCGGGGATTCGGCAGAGGAGAAGGGAAGTGGAAAATAACGTGCTTCGATGTGTAGTGCTACGTTTTAGGATTATTAGTGATTTTATGGCCAATACTGAAAATTGAGCTCATAAAAATCAGGCTTTTTGGCATTTTGGAACAAGCATGTAATAGTAGACGTGAATACGATCTGTAAAGCCAAAATAGTCATGAGGAATTGTTGGCACATGGTGGAAATTGAGAACAGACTTTTTATATAGATCGATTTAGTTATAAGGACCTAAGTCAATTTATGGAGGGGGGTGTGCAACATTTCTGCAGTGGCATTTTATAGAAATCCCCAAAAAGGCCGCCATCACTCTTCAAATCATTTAAAATGCGCCCATTGATTTATGGTTTGATACCAGTTAGAGCATGAGGAATCTACTGAACGTGTTCCCTTTGATGTGATATATTGCCAACATTACCTCAAATCCAATATGGGCCACCCAGGTCCAATAGGGCCCAAAAATAACTCAATGGACCATAATCATCAGTATGTGTGATAGAGGCATTAACTATGAATATATATCCAGGAGGGAACATTATATCTGACATCTCTGCTGTGCTAGCACATTTAACACTCACGCCCCCCCCAATGGTAGCCAATATGACTGCCTTTCAGATCTTTAAACCTACAAATGGTCATTAGTTCAGAACATAGTAGCCGCCATGACCCCTAATTTTTAAGCATGTTATCGAAACAAAATAACAAGATAGATGTCAAAGGACATATCTCATACTTTTTAATTATACTTTGATCATAATTATGGTGTGCTACATAAAAATTCAATACAGATGTATGGTAATTTATATGTTAACGAAGTTGAAAAGGCAGCCATATGGCCCCCCATCTTAACATATTTGCATAAAAAAAACGAAATGTCAGATAAGGATGTCAATGGTCAAATACTTATCCATACCTTAATTTACATTCTTTATAATAATAATTAATAGTTGTTATAACTACATATAACACGATATATATACAGGTTTTATTTTTTTAAGACGGCTGTATTGGCCGCCAGCTTTTTAACTGTTAGAATGTTGATTACAGAGAAACGCCAAATAAGGCTTTTTAATGATCAAAAATAATATCTCAAAAGTATAAAGCATGAATGTAGACACTAGAATCACGCCTACACTGCAAATATGCAGAACAACCTTGATAGTACGTCAGCGCGGACCAGTTTTGGGCACAAAGGGGTAGTGGAAGAGTAGAAAAAATCAGTGCTACCACATGTTAGGTACATCTGTGGGGATCATCGCCTGGGTAGATGTAAAAATCAGAAGTGGTGCAATTTTTTTATGGGCCAAAAAAGGTCAAAAAATTGAACCCCCAATTAGGTAAAAATTCATAGAATGGTGATTCAACTTCAAGTAATGTAATAGTATTAATTTTCCCCACTATATAGCTGTAGATTCAAGAAGGCATTGAAATTTGGAATCTGGGGTTCGTTTTGACCCCGCAGAAAGACCAAAAGGGGTCAAAAAATTGGCCCAAAAGGCTAAAATCATAGATGGGATTCAAACTTCATATAATGTAATAGTATTTAATTTTCCCCACTATATAGCTGTAGATTCACCAAGAATTGGAATCTTTATCTGGGGTTTATTTTTGACCCAGAGATGATGGTCCCAAAAGGGTCAAGTTGAACCCAAATAGGTAAAAATCATAGACTGGTGATTTCCAACTTCATATTAATGTAGGGATTTAAGTTGCCCCACTTAAGCTGTAGATTCAAGAAGAATGTTGAATGTTGGAATGGAGTTATTTTCCAGAAAGGGCCCAAAGGGGGTCAAAATTGACCCAAATGAGGTAAAAATCATAGAAC
Source organism: Ophioderma brevispina (assembly GCA_023653785.1). Taxonomy (NCBI): domain Eukaryota; kingdom Metazoa; phylum Echinodermata; class Ophiuroidea; order Amphilepidida; family Ophiodermatidae; genus Ophioderma; species Ophioderma brevispina. The sequence goes on from JAMKCH010066647.1 coordinate 3,540, forward strand.
TTAAACTAGTATTTCATTTCCCCCCCTCTATAGCATAAGCTTGCCAGAAGATGAATTTTGGAATCTAGGGTCAAATTTTGACCACTCCAAAAGGTGAAAAAGGGCCTTAAAAAATTGACCCAAATAAGTAAATCATTGAAAGAGTGATGTACTTATTCCACTTTATATTAAAATGCAGTAGAAGTTCATTTTTTTTCTCCACTCTATAGCAAAAGCAGTAGATTCAAGAAGAATTTGATGGTGGAAGCCTATCTGGGGTCACAATTGACCCAGAAAAGGCAAAAAGGTCAAAATGACCCAAATATGAGTCAGTAGAAAGTGCAAGGTAAATCATTCCACTTATATGCATTTAAGACTCTAAAATAAACCTCATTTCTATTAAGATATGGAGTATAAAATAAACTCATTGTACAGATGGGTCAATATAAACCTCATTTAATAGTTTCTCTGATTGAATCGCCTGCCTTCCAATACCCTCTGGTAAATATCTGCTCGTCTCAATTTCACAGTTTTGATATAGCTTAAAAAACGGATTTATGAACCTCCAGATCCTGTATAGAATAATAACTCTATCTAAGTTATATCTAATAATATCTAAGTTCAATATTTAAGTAAGTCGACGTTTCACAGAGTAAATGAGACACCACAGACACAATATTTACTTCTGATCACTCTGTAAAATCCTGGTTGAATCCCGGGGCACGAGGCTATTAAGGCAAGTAAAAAAAATCAAACAGCTGAGCGGCCAGACTTTTGAAAAGTTGGTGAGGGAGGCCTTATTTTTATTTATTATTTTTTTAAAAGTGGCCGCATGTCTAAGATCCATGATATATATGAAGATTGCGTTTGCGTTGTGGAAATAGTAGTATGTAAGGTTGAAGAAATTGCTCAACAAATTTGGGGGAGGATACTCTTTAAAATAGATGAGAGTTCAATAGTGCTCTGGATATTTTTTTGGTAACTTCATTTTCCCCTTTTTAGCCTTCTTTTGGTGGTGTTGTTGCTTTTTACAAATCCGGTGCGGCGGTCCAAATCGAGAGGCGGGGATGACAACTGGTTTGTTTTTTTTACTTGGCCTTAGGAGAGGGGATCTTTAATCAATTGACTCCAAAATTGACCCTAGGTAAAACAGGGCCAAAAAGATGGTCAAAGCTATCAATTGGGTAGTATATGTGGAGTTAAGCTTTTGAGAAGCTAAGTGGAAAGGACAATGTTTGCATTTTGTGTCAGGATGGCAACCACATAGATTTGCATCAATGCGAAAGTGCATGTCGGCAAATGTGGACAAATCATCATCATCTTTGAACTTTGTAGAAATCCGTGCTACGTCTTTGAAAAACGTCTTATCATGTATTGATGCTTCCCACTTCAAGTAAAGCTGGTATCTCTGCTGCTGCATAGCATACAGAGTAAGGTAGTGATCTGCTACACTTCTACTTGGACTGGAAGCTCTACAGAATAAAGGTCTGCATATAATCTGGTCCTTGACTTGAAAGCAATGCCCACCGAACTGTGCTCTATTCTGTGCAGGTATTTTCACCATAGACCCATATTCGGTAGATGTTTTTAAGATTAAGATGAATATAAAAACTCACCATTTGATTTTTTACCATATTGTGTCAATTTTGACCCCTTTTTGGTCCCATATCCACATTCAAATTCTCTTGAACATCTACAGTATATAGTGGGGGAATTAAATAGTACATTTCAATATGAAGTCAAAAATAACTAAATCACCATTCTATGATTTTTACCTACTTTGGTCAATTTTGACCCCTTTTTACCTTTCTGGGGTTCAAAAATAACCCCAGATTCCAACATTCAAATCTTCCTGAATCTACAGCTAGATTATATAGTGGGGCAAATGAACTGTTACACTTAAAATTAGATGGAATAAATACATCACCATTCTATGATTTTTACCATATTTGGGTAACTTTGACTCTTTTGGGCCCTTTTGGGCGTCAAAATTAACCCCAGATTCCAACATTCGACTTTCTGTCAGAAGATTCGGCGATTGCTAATGCAGTATAAATTAATATGCAAACTAACTGAACAATTTTGTGATAATTAGCTCCCCTCTCCCGCTCCTCTATTTTTGATCCGACGGTAAAAAAATAGTTTTTGGAAGTAAACTGTCCATTTTGCCACAAAATATACCCGTATTAACCGGCAAGCTCAGCAGTCAGAAATTGAAATGTGTCGGCAAATGGACAAGTTTTATCCAATCATGACTAATATATTAAATTCTAAAGAGAGGCATTGGGTACTACTGAACAAAAGATCTCAAGTGCCATATTGTCAAACCATTTGCTGATGATTTCAACCTTTATACCACGAAGGAAAAATTCCGCGTCAGAAAATCATTCGGTAATGTGACGTTGTAACAAAATAGATCTAAACTTAACAAGGTTTCCAACCTGGGGGTCGAGGCCATTTTGAAGTCATGGACCCCCATTAAGAACGGGGTGCCCATGTATAAAATTTTAAACATCACTTACAGGATTTCAAATACGTAAATCTGAACTCGGACTTAATGAATTAGTCATGTCGCGCAAGCCACAATGATTTTCAGTGTTTGATTAATCAATTGAATTTGTATTGATTACATTTCTGCGCGCTTCGCGTGCAAATCGTTATAAACACTGCACTTACAAGACTGTTCAAAGACCAAAAGTGAACACCGTTGTAATGAAATAAGTGGTTTGTTGCACACTTTGGCGAAATTCTTTTAGGAATAGAGAGCAAGCCCTTAGAATGACACAACTGAAATTTTAAGGTTGCACGTGACTTCCCTGTCATCAGTACATTCAGAGCTTCAGGGAGATTAGGCGACCTTGTTGCAGCCCCTTACCCTGGCTTGAAAAAAGTGGCTGCAACTGCGTACCTTCTACAACCACCTTCATTTTTTCCTTGATTGGTCAAATTTTTTGAGAATATATTATTTTGAGTAATGGGGTTGCCGCAAGTTAAGTGTCAAGAAAATGGGGTGTGGGACAAAAAAAGGTTGGGAAACCCTGAAGCCGTTAAGTGTAATTCTTTCGTGTCAATGGTTAATTTCAACCATCATTTTCAAAATGACATTCTTGAGATTGAAACTCTTCATGATTCCAACCATAAAATCTGTTAGCGCGAAACCATTGAAGTGTTCTCTGAAAAAAACGTACAGTATCTTAAAACAAAGACTCTAGACATTGGGTACTCTAACCAATAGATATTTTCTACATCGCTAGATACCACCTCACTGTCCATGAGCTCAAGTTTCTGATTTTCCAAGCTGGATGCTATCTGTAATTCATTTGTTAAGATATGGCTGCAGATCCTCGACCTGGCACTTTAGCTGGCCTCACTCGTCTGGTTGTCTTGGGTCCGTAGCATTTTCCCACCCTTCGTAAATTTCCCATTGTGTAACTATAGTCAGAATTGTGTCTGCTGTTCTATAAACTTTGGGAAAATAACCCCCAAATCATGCTAAACCCAGTTCCCAATAAGAAAGGCATCTTACCACCTCGAAAACAACTGTTTCACTTGTAACATGGCTATGTATGAACTCCCGTGATGTTCTTCAATTTGTTCTTAATGCATCCGCTGATTCCCTTCCCACTTTGGCTAATCTGGGGGAGATGACGCCTTAGATCTTCTAATAACATCAAATGTCCTCTGTGCCAAAACAATCAAACCCTGCATCATATTTTGAACTTTTGTAAAACAATGCTTGAGCAGGACAGATACACATGGCGGCATGATTCTATTTGAGCTTATCTTGTCTCGCTTTTCAATGCCTCTGATGATATGAAACTGTATGCTGATCTTGGTAGTAACAGAGGGGATATAAAAACGACCCCCACCCTCACCCCATAGTTACTCCCCATAATTGAACTTACCATTCCGTTCGAAACAAATATTCATAATGCTCATCAAAGGAAGCTCAACAAACATGTCAGTCTTGCCAATGATTTGTCTGAAAAGGGTTGAAGGTTGACCTCCTCGCTTTTGAAATGGGGAGCAGAGGTTACCTCTCCACTGAAAATGTTTTATTTGACTTTCTATGGAATGGAAATCCTGACAAAATAAAAAGAAAGACCAAGATCTTGCCCATTTCAGGGGGAGGTCTTAATATGCCTGACTCGAAAACATTCTGCAATACTCTTAAAATCGCTTGGGTTAAACGCTTTTATGACAAAGCTAATGATGTTCATTGGAAAATTTTATTTTTAAACTCTATTAAATCTTTTGGTGGTAGTCTTATATTCAAGTGTAATTTTCATGAAAGGGAAACTTTTATAGACAAATTAATAACTTGTTTGTCAGAGATGTTATAAAATGCTGGGCTATCCTTCATTATAAAAATCCTGATACCACTAAAGATATTGTAAACCAAGTTTTATGGTTTAATTCTTTTATTAAGATTGATCATAAAGTCTGTTATTGGAAGAGTTGGTATGAGTATGGAATTGTGTCTGTTAATGACATTATTACAAAGGATTTAAAATTAATGAATCTGAAAAATGTGGCATATAAGCTTCCTAGTAATAGTGATTGGTTGCAATATTATAAATTAGTCTCTGCTCTCCCTTCAAATTGGAAAAAAAAATCTTGAATTATGTACAGGTGAAAATACAATACAGGTTGTAGAAGTAGACCCTTTATTTCTAATTCTGTATAACAAAAATAAAAATCAAATTATTCGGAAAAGGTTTTTGGAAAAAAATTCAATATATCCCAAAAGAATTAGCGACAAATGGAATAATATCTTTCCAAACCATGGATATGAATGGCCAAAAATTTTTTGGTCTGGCATTTAAGTGTGCTATAGATAAATACTAGAACTTTTCAGTTTAAGTTTATACACAGAGTTATTGCAACTAAACTGGATTTTTGTATAATTTTAGGGCAAAATTGAACACAATTTAATGTAGTTTTGGTAACAGTGATATGCAACTTTGATCACCTTTTTTATAGTTGCAATATCATTCAGATTTTCTGGATAAATATATTGGATTGGATTAGCAGAGGTGATTTAATAAGCTTAATGTTTTTTGGGATGTAATATAAATAATCCCCCCTTGTAGTTAATTATATAATTTTTTTGGCAAAGCAATTTATTTACAAATGTAAATGTTATCAAAAGATACCTAAAGTTTCTGTTTTTATACAGATTAGATATTTTATTTGGATTGATGAAGTTTAATTGCCCTAAAGAAAAATAATTGGCAATTCACTATAGTAAATGGGATAAATTTCGGTGATTGAGAATTTTTGGAACTATTGCCATCAATTATAGTATTTTATCGTCCTATGATTTACAATAGGTGCTCATCCACCAAGGACACGGTTCATGGGGTTGTGCTTGTACATGCATTGACATGAACTGAGTTTGTGTAATCTGGGTATCATGTGTCATGCCCAAAGGCCAGGGGTGTAATTTTTCTAAATAACATGGTGACATGAAGGCTCTGAACTGTGTCCAAGGGAATTGAGATTTCACTCGCTCATAGTGAGTCGCTATCTGAATATATACATACATACCATGTATTGTTATGTACTCTTTCCAGTTCTTGTACTTTTATTGACCGTGCAAACATTGAATACTTATAATAGTGCAGACCAGGTCATGAGGACTTTAAGAACATAATATGCGACCCACTTTTTGCAGGCCCGGGAGCGAGTCACAGCTGCAAACATCCCTTTTTGCAAAAACAGTTGTTTTGAATACCAGTTAATCACATAAGAAATCAATCAGTAGGTTCAAAGACTTTATTTGTTATGTCGTGCTATTTAAATTCACCCAACCAAAGTGGGTAGATAGCTGTGTACATAAAGCACAGGTGATTGTTAGCGTTCCGGTCTTTTGTCTGCAGGTGCAAAAGTGTCATGTGGTGGGATGCAACATTTTTGTCAGACTTGAAATCCTTCACTTGGCTGGTGGGATTGGTCCATGTGGAGGCAACTAAAGTCATACTTGCTTTGTTGTTGTGGATGTATATTTCTGACTGACTCTGATGAAGTGAGGGATGAGTCACTGTGACTTGTTCCTGAGTTTGAGAAGGTGGGTCGCATATGTATACCAATTATTGCACTGCATGTATTTTTATATGTCTTTGATCAATTGATTATTTAATAAAGGCAGTTTGCTTAAAAGAAAAAAAAAGAAAATGTTTGTACTCTGAAATCAATCATTCATCTTTCTGGTACAACGCGCACTTTTTAGACGGTCAGGAATGATTTACTGAAGATTGTGCTCTACACATCTTTTAGCATCTATTAAAACCTTTACCCAAAATGAAAGTGATATTTTTCCACTTTCTATAATTTGATATCTGTGGATTTTTATTTAATCACAAAGAATGGGTAATTGAGCATCTTGCCTGAAAAAAATATTCATTTTAAAAAAAAAAAAAAAAAAAATTTTTCAATGCTAGAACTTCATATCAGGTGTACGCGTCAAAATAAGCGCCCTCTATGTGTGGTCCCATTTTAGTCCATTTTGCACCATGGCAACTATTTGAGGGCCTATTTTTACTAGGGGGATGCGAAGAAATTCTACTTGCTTTGTTATTGATGCAACAAGTGGCAACTACTGGTTATATAAATAGCATTAATAAAGTTTTTTTAATACTGAATCACAATTTTATAGTCCGAGTCGTAAAACTTTGAGAGCCCATAACTTCAAAACAGAATGGAATTTGAATTTTTCCTTTTGACCTCCTCTGTAGCCCCATAAAATGTACCTCTGACTGCAATTTCAACAAAATCTGAGAGGGTGGGTTCCACACCTTGGTGTTTTGGCATGGAATGACCCACATAAGAAATCAATCAGTAGGTTCAAAGACTTTATTTGTTATGTCGTGCTATTTAAATTCACCCAACCAAAGTGGGTAGATAGCTGTGTACATAAAGCACAGGTGATTGTTAGCGTTCCGGTCTTTTGTCTGCAGGTGTTTAAAAGTAAAGAATACCTCAAAAGTGTCATGTGGTGGGATGCAACATTTTTGTCAGACTTGAAATCCTTCACTTGGCTGGTGGGATTGGTCCATGTGGAGGCAACTAAAGTCATACTTGCTTTGTTGTTGTGGATGTATATTTCTGACTGACTCTGATGAAGTGAGGGATGAGTCACTGTGACTTGTTCCTGAGTTTGAGAAGGTGGGTCGCATATGTATACCAATTATTGCACTGCATGTATTTTTATATGTCTTTGATCAATTGATTATTTAATAAAGGCAGTTTGCTTAAAAGAAAAAAAAAGAAAATGTTTGTACTCTGAAATCAATCATTCATCTTTCTGGTACAACGCGCACTTTTTAGACGGTCAGGAATGATTTACTGAAGATTGTGCTCTACACATCTTTTAGCATCTATTAAAACCTTTACCCAAAATGAAAGTGATATTTTTCCACTTTCTATAATTTGATATCTGTGGATTTTTATTTAATCACAAAGAATGGGTAATTGAGCATCTTGCCTGAAAAAAATATTCATTTTGGTTGAGTGGTTTTTAAGATATGGTCCAACGAACAATGAGTCAGCAAAACAGACTTGTCCATGGGTATTCCATGATGGACATCATGAAGTACACATCAAATGTTTTGGCAACCGGGCTTTTCAAATCTGAAATCATAGCATGCAGTGGTGCTAAATACCAGTTTTTCTGTCTTGTGCCATGGCGGGCTTTTCAAATCTAAAATCCTACTGTAGTGTGCAGTTGTGCTTAAAGCCAGATATCTTTCTTGAACGAGAACTTTAAACATTCTCATAGTAATGGTACCGCAATTTACCCCACAACAACGAGCTTTCGCGGTTAAGATTTACTACCAAACTGGTAGCTATGTAGCTGTGCAACGGCAATGGCCGGCCGAACAGTTCCCTTGATTGAGATTACCAACCAAGCCTGCTATCTGTAACATGAGAAAACTCTTTGAAGCAGAGGGAACTTTAGAAAATGTCAGTAAAGGACAAAGCGGACGTCCTAGACGAGCGTCTGAACACCTGCGAACATTCAAGCTGTAAGACAGGAGCTTCGCCACAACCCACGCCAAGAATAGGAGAAACCGTGCCGCAAAAGGTCTCCAGATCGTCATTTCAGCGCATCGTTAGTGATGACATCAATTGGCATCCATACAAAATTGTGAGATGTCATAATTTGGATGCAGGTGATCCTCAACGTAGGCTGGCGTTTTGCAATTGGCTAATTAACAGACCACGGCGCTTTTTAAGAGAACTTGTTGTTGTTGATGAGGCCAATTTTCCAATGTGAACTCTCAAAATGTGAGAGAGTATGCGTGCGCCAACAGGGAACCCTCCCAATTATTTTGTCTACGACAGACCTAATGATCGCAGGAAAGTTGCAGTTTTAGCAGCTGTTACAGGTAACAATAACCTAATTGGGCCCATTTTTATTGATGGAAATTTGAATGGTGCGGGTGCGGATTATCTCAATATCATTAATCAACATTTGGAACCAGAGTTGCGGCGCATTTTTCAGCAGCAAAGAATGGAGCAATTCGTCGTGCCTGGTTTCTTCAAGACGGTGCACCAGCACACAGGCCTGTAATGGTTAGAAACCGCCTTCAGGAACTCTTTCCAAATCGGATCATTGGATTAGGGCATGCGGTGGAATGGCCCCCTCGGTCACCAGATCTAACTCCGCTAGATTTTTGGCTATGGGGTGATTTAAAAAGCTAGAGTTTATAATGAGGGTCCCCCAAACACATTACCAGAACTACGACGACGGATAAACGATGCATTTTACCGCAATTAGGAGAACGCATGTAACATCAAGAACTCTTCAACACATGCACTCCAGGGCTACCAAGTGCATCGCAAATCAGGGAGGACATGTGGAAGATAGAAACTAAAGGTAAGACCGTTAAGATTACTTTTGATGTTACAATTGCGTTCAACCATGCCTAAGAAAAATGATGCTCCGTGGACAAGTCTGTTTTGCTGACTTATTCATTGTTCAGTGGAACATATCTTGAGAACCACTCAACCAAAAAGAAAAAAAATCAGGTAAGATGCTCTATTACCCATTCTTTATGATAAAATAAAATCCACAGATATCAAATTACAGAAAGTGGAAAAATATCACTTTCATTTTGGATAAAGGTTTTATTGGGTCACCCTGTATTTCATGAGTCTTTTATATCTTGCACGAGACCCGCTGCTCGGGTATCTCGTTGTCCTATATGGTTCCTTTTTAACTGCCAGAAATGTTTCTCTTTTAATGTTTATATGTATCTTTTTTATTTGTATGAATTGTACTTTAATGAATTGCTGTAAATAAACTGGCTGATTGAATAATACTGAACAAACAATATCATGTCTTAACACCTAATTGCAAAAGGGGGTCCATATGGACTCAGGATTTCGTTTTTCGCGCGCCATGTTTTTAACACTAAGTTAGTTTTGCCCAAGATCTTATGTAATTGCTTAATATGAGCCAAGTTTTATGCGAAAAAGTGATTTTTCAGTTACGGTCGGGAGAAGTTTCTGAGCGTCATAAAAATCGGTTTTTGGACCGCCATTTTGAATCTGTATAACCGACTTTAATTTGGTCGTGTTGATATACCCATCAATTACCAGAGTTTGGGTAAATATTTCCTACGGCAAAGTGGTTTTCAGAGGGGTCCACTTGGACCTCCGTTATGCACCAACGGAAGTGCAAAAGACCTTGTGCACTTAAGGGCTGACTCAGAGATTTTGAAATATACTTTTTTGTGTATTAATTAGAAATGGTCAACTAGAACTAAAGATAGTCGCCTAAAGTTGTGATTTTCTATATGAAGAACTTCGATTAGAGCTTAGCTATTTCACACAGTGATTAGTATGTGGACAAGCATTGTGTATATGCAAAAAACGCACGAAAATGAGGGCGCCCTCGGGAAATCTCTGAGTCAGCCTTTAAGTCTTTGTGTATACATCTTAATTTTGTTTTAATCAAATCACCCCATAATATTAGTGCGGGGTGAAATTGGTCATAAAATTGCTAAATTTAGGAACTCATCTTCATGCATAATCAGTCAAGGACTTGAATAATAAAACAAATTTCATTTACCATCAACATTTAACAAACAATTATTATCTTTTATTGTAGAGCAAATATTGGCAAACGGAAATAAGTGACTGGTTGTTCAAACTAATTCAACTTAAAGTCCTAAATAATCTAGAAACGCTTAAAGTAAATGACAAAACTTATACTTTCTCAATATGATTACATAAAATGCGAATTCAGATAAGGTATGGCTCGGATGACCAGTTCCACATAATCCTCTTCATTAATCCGCGTAGGACGTAGTAATTGCTTTGATAAACGCAATTAGAAGATTGAGCTGCAAAAGGGCAAACCAACCTATAAAATTGTTTCAGATTTCTAGATTTCGCTAATAATGTGCATCCGAAATTATTTTAAGTTAAACGCTCGCTTAGCAGCTATGGTAGCCTATATAGCACTAATATTTCTAGCTCTCTTGGTCTCACCATCTTTGCAAGGGAAAATGGACGAATCGTGTTCAGGCAAATTTTTGCCTTCATATCTACGATCGGCTTGTGGTGTGTATCTCAGTAGGAAATCTGCAGCAGAAAACACGAACAACGAGCACGAAAGAGGAACCGGACTCGCCACCAAAGGAACATCGGTGGACGTCGGCTTTACGGATGGCGATACCCGTAAGCATTCTGTTGTTTTCTTCCTTGTCCTACTTATGGCGTTTTTCTTGTGTTTCTACTTAAGAACTTTAATGAAAACTAGTTGGTTAATAAAGAATTATCATTACCTTTTTGAAACCAGCAAATATAATAGAAATTATGAACATCATTTTTCATTATTATTGGATGAGCATTATTTATTTAGTCCTAAAAAGTAAGAAAAATAATCTGTTTTCGGCAACTTTAATTTCGACAATTCCTACAACAGGTTTACTGATTATGAAAAACCACTTATAATTTCAACAATGGGTTAATTGAACAAACGTTTACGTTTGCATTTTGAGGGAAAAAAGTATTGTTTTAGCCTCTGTAGTGCATCTATCGTGTTATCACAGGAGCGGCAGCATTATTAAGTAGAACAAAGAGGCGCGGCCGATTTGAACAACAAGGCACTTTTGGTAATTTACCCATGAATTACCCGAGTCAGTCCATTGTAGCTGGTGTATTTACTGTTTCACCTCGCCATGGTAGAAGAGCGGGCACGCAAGCGCTGAGCGCTGGCGCCGCACCCAAGTCCTGGCGTAATTACGAGCGAGAACAAAGACGGCAACGCAAAACGCACGCGTGACTGCTGCGTGTAGGTGTTAATTCCGCGATTTCCCGTACGACGAATATGACACACCTGAATACAAAAAACGTTAATTACCATAGGCATATTTTGTTGGGAGCATATTCGATTAAAATATTAATTCATCTTATTAATCATTCAATATAGCAGCGCAAAAATAACAACAAAATCACTGCTGGTTGTACGAAAACGCTTTCTGGCTTATTTGACAGCTATTGAATTATTTACGTTTTACAGTGGTAGAAAGTAATAATATTAAACCTCTTGCTCCAATGACAACATTTTGTAGACGGATAGTCATAATCAATACTATTAATTCAATTTTGTCTATTTTTATACATTTCTAATATTCATTCTGTGAATCTGTTTTGTTAATATTGTCAACCTCGCTAATTAAACCCTTGTGTAGTATAATAATTACACTGAAAATTATCACTCCTGATGGAACTTATCTCATTGTTTCTTTTTTTCGCAACCCAAAAGCTGTTTTTCCAATTGAGCTGGGCAGCTATATCTTATTATAGACATATATGTGGATATGGTCGTGTCAGACGCGGAATAGGGCTCAATCAGGAGTGAAATGAGGCAATCAACCCAGATGAAGAAAATAATGAACCAAATTTACATTCAATTGGCCGAAATATGGGCCAAAGTCGGTCGAAATCCCTCAAAATCCGGACGAAAATGCAAATGATAATAAATTTCGTTCTGATATTTCGAGGCCAAGTAAGAAACTTCGACCCAATATTTCGAGCGAGGGCCTCCCCTCCCTCCGGATCGGTACGCCATTCACTCATTTTTTAAATGGTTTTATGCAACCAGACGGAACCGAGGCCTTAGGTCATCAATAATAGTACTGATTCGCAATGCAATTACAAATATACCTTCCACTCGTATACCTAACCTCATAATGATCATGTAATTTAGTATTCAGTCCGTCCCTGAGGTCCACAGTGACCAATGATAACTGTAAAATTGTTGTAGCGAGGTCAGAAGGCCTGGGATTGCACAAACACACAAAAGACAACGCGTCCTTGCTCTTTGTTTGAGTCCCCACACAGGTCTGTAGTGCAAATCAGTGATGTTTTTCCCATGTTAAAGTACTAGGTGGAATTCATGTTTCAAAACTGCAATCTATGACTAAACCGTGGTCTTCGCTTTCTTCTCAAAACGATACAGCTTCACGTGCACAGCCTTTTTTCAGATAAGATGTCCCTTTAATGATTTTGGTCACTTTAAAATGCTGTGTTGCTCCTGAATTTGGGGTCAAGACCACCATTATTTAAACACGATTATTTTACACTTTTCTCCTTGTTTTTTCAAACCCCAAAAAATTCATTATAATTATAATTATACCCTCTGAGGTATTAAGTAGACTTTTACAACATTTCTGCAATATTGTAAAATGAAACAACGTATTTACGAGGCCCCCAAAACGAGTTGTGTTCAAACGTTTTCTAACCAACTGGAGATGTCATCGCTGCACCATTGTTTTCATGTGAAAAAGAAAATAAAGCATTCCATCGTGACCTGCTGTCTCACTGTATTGGCCTACTTAATTAAAGACTGACTCAGATTTCCCCTGGATGGCGCCCTCAATTTTCTAACAAATCGTATTTTTTGCATATACATAATGCTTGTCCACATACTAATCACTGTGTGAAACATCTATCGAAGCCAAATTTTATGCGAAAAAGTGATTTTTCAATTACGGTCAGGAGAAGTTTCTGAGCGTCATAAAAATCGGTTTTTGGACCGCCATTTTGAATCTGTATAACCGACTCTAATTTGGTCGTGTTGATATACTCATTAATTACCAGAGTTAGGGTAAAAATTTCCTACGGCAAAGTGGTTTTCAGAGGGGTCCACTTGGACCTCCGTTATGCACCAACGGGAGTACAAAAGACCTTGTGCACTTAAAGGTGCAACGACAGATTTCAAAAAAATTTCGAAAATTTTGAAAACTGGTGTAAAGCTTTATATAAAAAATATCTCCATCTATAAGGATTAAGCTGAGAACTGTTTCTTTGGTTCTCCGTTCAGACGAACCCATACATATGACAATATACAAATACTACATGGTTAGAGGGAAATAGGGCACACTATTTTCCCGAGGTACTGGCTACGGGCCTATCACCCCGAACCCGAAGGTGAGGGGTGATAGGCCCGTAGCCAGTACCAAGGGAAAATAGTGTGCCCTATTTCCCGATATAAACCATGTAGTATTTGTTTTATTACACCTCACTGTGACTCTGAGGACGATGTTGTAGGGAAACAGTCCAATCTTTTTCCCTAGGGAAATAGCTCGCGTAATACGAATCAGCCAATGAAATAGCATGATTATATTCATGAATATTCATGAGGTGTAATAATATATTTTGGGACTGGGATATTTGAACATTTATCGTACAGTAAAAATTCATCCAATATTTTTGGCATGTTTTAATATTTTTCACCAATTTCCTTTTTAAAACGAATCTATATTATTCTATTTATCTTAACAACAATCTCTGAGAGTTTATGAAATAAGTTATAGTTAAAGCAATAACAGCACATTTGTTTGAAGAGCGCCCCCAATTTTCCCCCAAATTTTGAGATTTTTGCACAGATGCGTTGGTAACTTCCTAGTAAACTATACCTGTGAATGGTAAAGCTCGAATATGTTTATGTATCGCAAAAGAAAGAATTTTGTAATTATGTTAAATAAAGGTCCATGGCCCGATCGCTAATAGCCTCGTCCCCAGAAGCCCCAGATTTTACCGGAAGTGGTCAACATTTTGGTATCAGAAGAAAGCTACTATTTTTCTCGTTTAGCCTGTAAAATCTTAGAGCCAAAGCGTGTTTGGTTTGGAAGTTATGAGCAAAAATGTGCCCCATTTTGGTCGACCAATATTAATTTCACACAATACTCTATGGGGCTTACAAATCACGTTTTTAGCTCTCACCTAAAAAGGATTGAAATATCTGCGCGAACCTTTACAAGAGGTTTTGGATTGAAGGCCAATCACATATCATAGATAAAACTTCATATCCTTAAAAATCGGGCCATGCCCCTTTTATCTTACCGATAATAATTCAGATGGCTGCTCTGAAAGTGATTCCAATCTTCCAATATGATATAGCAGGGAAATATCGCCATGTACGTGTTTAGAAGCTCATATATTAGTTCATTTGGTACGGCGAGTTCAGTTGAGGTAATTTCAAGAGGTGGCACTATTTACATGAGATCACCAGATTCTAATTAACCAAACCTGCTTCTTTAGGTGGCTGCTCTTTATAAATGTGCTGTTTATTGCTTTTTAAGCAATCACTCCTTATTATATTCATTATAACTCCTGAAAGGAGTTAATACTGAATCTAAGTATAGTGTTTCCTTTCATCTAAAAACATGGAGGTTTAATGTTTGTAATGCGTTTAGAGCGGAACTTATTGATCGCTGCATCTATGCGAAAGAGGTATCATTTTGATTGAATTATACAGAGATTTAGTGACAAAAGCACCAAAATAATTATTGCATCGATCAAACATTGCAATTATTGACAGTAACGCAAGATAATCGCCGATATGTAAATATAAGGCAATTTGAAGCTTCATCTGCACTAACATAACAATGCACTAATAATGCATCTACGCCACTACATCCACCAAACGAAACCATACCTCGATGTGACACGAAGCAAATAAGATTTTAGTATTTGGAATCCTCTTCCTGTTAGTATTCCTTATATAAACTATGATATGTTTTCAGCTTAGAAATTCAGCTTTGGCACTTTTGTTAATCTTGTTCAATAAGAATCGCTGATCCAAGAGAAGTTTGATATTTTACCTTATAATACGGTGTAATTTATAATATCACTTTATAATTAATACAATTATTGTACATATTTATCGTACCATATTTACTGCACACATTTGACTGTGTAATCATGGTATAATATGTATAAATCTTGTCGACTTCGAAATTTATCACGTGTTAGAACTGTTCAAATCTTTGCATTATATCGTCTGTGCATTATCGTTTCCTTTTATTATTTTATGGTACAGACAAAATTATACAAAATACTTTGGGTTTATTCCAAGATTAATCCTTATAAACGGACAGTCTGCCATATACTAGTAAAACTTTTTTTCAACCTATCTATACTGAATCATGTTAGGCACATTTCTGTTGTTACTATTAGCATTCATTTGACACTGCAACTTCATAATTTTAGGAATTTGTGTATACTAGTATGACCAATTATTAAATGGTGGATCAGATTGCAGACTGACAGGGAGGAGATATTTTGAGGATACGATTTCTTCAAATTGCACTGGATAACCGATTGAGGGCAACTTTTCGACGGTTATTGGACAAAGAAGTTAAAAAGGAAAACCGCCAAACCTTTTTTTGAACTTGAAGCTATCCTAATCTTCCAAAGAAAAAACCAGCTTAGTTTTCTGTCCAATCACGACAAGAAAATACTAAATCATCAGTTATTACATAAAGACGGGCGTATTCGGCGATCAAATATTTTGGTAGCCATTCAAAATATTGCAGAAAACTTAGGTTAAAAAATTTAAGGATGCTTATTTTTGGTCACGACGTTTAAAACTTTCCATGCTAAGTTACTATAAATTTTGAAAGGGGTGGCTTTTGCGATTTGAAAAATTTCATCCAGCGGTAGCGGTATTTTGAGAATCGAAGGTTACACAGCATAACTCACTATGCACAGCGGCCCGTGATGGGAAAAATGACAACTTTGAGCATGTTCTTTCACAGTTAAAACTCTCAACAAATTCACCCCAAAGTAAAGCTAAAATCACGAAATAACACATTTTGGAACATATGATGACTAGAAAAATTTTTAGATTCATCACCAAACTCGCCCGACGTCAGACCGACAACACAAGATTCTCTGTAGTCGCGTAAAGAATAATGGCAAATCGAGTGAAATTGATAAACGCGTATGGAAGTCAAATTTTGGGGTCAACTGCGAGCGCAGCGAGCCGAAAAAAATGGTTGTTGGTACGCAAAGCGTACACTTTGGCAAGGGTTATCCGCACCCCCCCCCCCCCAAATAAATTCTGGCCGACGGCCTGATTGTTAAACCCGATAAGGCGCGGAGCGTAGTCGGATCAGCTTTGTTATCTCCAATTAAAGACGTTACCAGATAAGGTTCCTTCCTGGGTTAACGATCGTTATCTAGGGGTAAGGCAAAGTGGACACACTTGAGCTTCCATAAACGCGGAGTAAATTGCCTCAAATTCACTTCCAAATGCAATTAGTTTGAGAAAAATACAGGTACATGTCAATCATGAATTCCATCACTTACTTTAATATAACTAGTACATTTTCAGAACATTTTAAAACAGTTTTTTTAAAAATGCAAACACATACAAGGATTTTTTAGCGCTACGGCCGCGTGTTAGTGGTGTATAACCAGAAGGTCAAAATGTGTTAATTCATTACACAAGAGGGAAGCTTGGTACAATTCTTGAAACAAATCAAAATTTTATTTTAACCACAAAGGGGTGGCAAAATGTTTTTTTATTACGTTTTTATTACGATTTCCTGTTTTGAGGTAATACTGTGAGAACTTGTGTAAATTTAAAAAAACATATTAGCACGCTTAGATAACCCCACTCTCTAATTTCAAAAGTGATAATCACTCTTACAAGGATTTGACTCCCTAGGGACCAGTCTTTGTTGGAGTTAATTTACTAATTAAAGAGTGATGATTTCAGTATTCACTCTCAAAAGAGGGAATTTTAACTCAAGCAAAGACGGTCCATAGAGTCACACGTGAATGGTGATTGTCCACTCTTTTACAAATTGAAAGAGGCATAGAGTAAGGTATTGATAGAAAGAATACTAAGATAAAGATACGATGTTCGTCATTTATCAAACACATTGTTACCAAATGATGTGCTATTGTACCAGATAATTTGATTAGCAGGATTTATGTACAAAGGGGAAAAGGTAAATTCTATTCCTTAATAGGAAAAATATTGCTAGAATGCGAGAATATTATCTTTAGGTATTTGTTTGACATGCATGGAGTTAGAGTGTACCTTAATTAAAAAAATGAATCCCCCAATTTGGTCATACCAGACATGTGCAACTTTGTTCCAAAAGCCTTAATTTCGAATTTCAGTTTTTCTATCATTTCTATCTACCGTCTTCCATGCTTTCTGTAATTCGTTGGAGGTATTACATAGTGACGGATGATGAACCAAAATACGAAAAGTTTCCAACAAATCTCATTTGAAAAATGACCAACTTCGCAGAGTGAGGACATAAATATACAAGGTTTAAATGATTAAACTAAATTGGAAAGTGAGATTAACACTTGAGATTTGAGAATCTATAATATCTTGTATTTATGCAGCAACGTTTAAAAAATGAAATCCAATGACAAAGTTAACCGTCGATATAGAATACAAAATACGATTGTCGCCGATTTGCTGTATTACATAATGACGGGTGTTGAGTTTGTTTTACTATTTTATTTTCCACATCCGTCAATATGCAATAAACCAATTGGTGATTGCAGAGGTCGCGTCCGATGTAGCCGGTTAATATAGACAGTTTAATATACCTTTAGTTTTGATTTAGTTCTGATTTGGCTGTTTTTGGCACTTGGTTTTGAGGCGCGCTAGTGTAATTGCATTCAATAGCTCTCATGATATCTGATATACCTTTTAGTGGTGTGATTTAGTGCACACCTCAATTTCCAATCCAGTTTAAGATTTAACACTCCTACACCACACCTTACCAACACCATAGGAGCTTTTACAGCTCGTTGCCTATTTGAAAACCAAGTTTCTGTCTGATACTTGACATACAACCTTTTAAATGTTAGTGTGTCAATCGTACAGACCGACGCAGAGATTTATCCAATAAACCACTGAAGCGGTCTCGAGGAGGTGATGTACTGCTAACAACGAAGTTCATATTTAAAGAAGATGTATCCTCAAAAAAAATCCCCCATTGTATTCGGTAAGAGATGTCTCTAATTGTTTTAAGCCCTACTTGTGTACAATTAAGTGATTTTTTACAGATTTGTCCATTCTAACACAACAAATGGACTTAACTATCCAATAAGGGGCCTATAAATAAGGTCATATTTACACATTTGTAAGAAATAAATAATCTCATGATTTGAAAATAATATCTATGCTATTCTGAGAAGCAGTTAAAGCTATGGTACCATTAATTCACTGAAAGTGCGGTTAAGAGTGCATTTAATCAAATGCATAATATATAGATCTTGTCAGGGTTTAACCTTAGGAGTCTCAAAGGTATTTAACATTGTATGCCTGATGACCAGTAAAAGCCTACTGGCACTGAGCCAATATATGCGCGTGTACAATTGTTATAATAGCCACAAAGAGGTAATCATAAACACTAAAACAGTTGTTTATTTTTTATTTATTGTTTGTTAATTAATATAACCTAGCTAAGAGCCACCAATTCAAGGAACATCCATTTATCTGAATTGTGAAGTGAGGTCAGTCGGCGTCATTATCACTTATGGGAGTTTCAATAATCAGGACTCTTAAAACTTGATTAGAGAGAGAGGGGAGGAGAGGGGAGAGAGAGAGAGAGAGAGCATGAGAGAGAGAGAGACAAAGCCCTATAATATTGGCACCGGTATTGGCATTATTCACTACAAGCAAAACACAATAAATACGCTTTCTCCAGATGAATATCCTCTCTTCTTTCAAGCACTTTTTATCGATATGCCAAGCTGTAATTTCCACATTACAAGTGGCACTTTTCACTTGGGTTAGCGTTAGGACTAATTAGAGGGTTTAGTTGGGGGTAAAGCCAGAGTACCGTTATGTTTTAACTCGGGTTTTAAAGTTGTCTTTCAGGCACAAAAATACAAGTTTTGCTTAGCACGTACATGCGCAGATCACAAAAACAGTCAACGATCGCGCTTTGTTGATGGAACCATGCAGGCCGAGTTCAGTTAAGCAATTTTCACGTTGTCTTCACACGTTATGTTTGGAGCTTAACCGCTATACATGCAAAGCATTGTGATTCATTGCGAAATGCGCTAGATAAATGTCGACATTATTTTGTTGGTTATTTGCAAATTATTGACAAAGCTTCCGACAGAACAGCAGACTCCAAACATCAACACGTCAATACCAGCTACCACTATACTTATTTATATAAGTCACGTAATTAGTATGAGAGTTCGAGCTTGGAAGTGCCAATTATCTGTGCGCAGACCAGTGAATTTGACCGGTTACTGACAGTCATAATGTGTGTTACGTCAACACTTGTGTCTGAAATATGTGTACTCATTCAAATTTGTGTTGAAAAAAAAAGAGCTTCCAAATTTCCAATGGCGGCGCCAGGAGTGTCACCATTCGTGATTCACTGTCCCTTTTCTTTACTGTTTATCCCTAGTTGAACTGGGTTTATGGTTAAGACCCTGTGCGGAGCAACTCGCACCTTGGTGTCTGTGTCATATAGCTTCTAGAAAACACTTATAAACTTCTAGAAATACTTTTGTAAAACAAACAATGCCAATCCATGGGCGCAGCCATCTTGAAAATTACCGATATGAAACAATGGTAGAATACAGAACATCTCAATGATCAACCGTCTCATCGCCTAATTATTGAATCCATCAAACAAGAAAGCACAACATGGTGGACAAGTTTGGAACACCTCCTAAAGGGAATCAGTAATTTTCTTTAAAAAATGCAACAAACACCGCCCCAATTTCAGTCGAGTGTATCTTTTTACATTGTTGTAGCAGAAATTCCTGTATAGGAGGTATTCGGGATTAGGATTAGGTTGTAGATAACTAATAGGATTACTCTTCTGGAGATATAATTGTCTACCATGTATAGCGAAAGCCTGATATGATTTAGAAATTGTCCCATCTGTTGAGAAAAAGATATTCTATTGATGGTTTAAGCCGGTATAATGGTTATTTAGTAGCAGGTTGATATTTAAGTAGGTACGGTTCAAATCAAAGAGGTTCATATAGATAGAGAGGCAAACGTAAGTACATATTTAGAATTTCACCGTCTCGCATGTTTGCCGACCAAAAAGACAAAACTTAGGTACCACAATAGAAACAAATGGCTGCCTCCGCTTCGTCCACATACTGTGGGTGCCGCTTAACGCTTTGCATATACACTAATCGGTAGTGATACAAATAATGTATGTGTTAGAGGTGGCCAGGTGTAATAATAGTGTAACTGGATCATGGTGACTCAGATTACTCTTTTTTCTCATAATGCATGCGCGCTTAGATGAAAAGATGTAGTCATTGAGGCGGGTTATTTAATTCAAGGGACGACTGATGTGTCATTTCATTCGTTGTGTGGCATGGGTAGGACAAAATTTAACCACCAATAGCACCCAACATCCAACAACTGAGATTTTTGGCGGATTGTTTGTATGAAGACATTAGTGTGTAACAAGCACACCCCAAACTGAATAATTATTCGTGCAATTTCAAACTGGTCAGCGCACTAGCACGGACGTTACTGGTTTTGAATGCGTTTCACCCCACTTGGTTCACTAACCCTTTATAGCGCGGGAGCTAGCAAACATTTGAAACAATTCCTCCAAGTACAAAAGGTTTGTTTGAGTGATTAAATATGTTGACAGACGGACAGGGACCCATGAAACATGATTCTTATGCAGCAAATGGTGCCTTAAGGAGAGGTGCCACGACAAGTTTTGTAGCAGGGGTCAAATTTTTAAATGATCCAATCATGTTGAAAAGTATACCATGTATTTGTCTACCCCAATGATTTCAGGAAGGTAAGTTTGGACTATTTACAAGGAAAGTTTAAGAGATATAGGCTAAAAACATCAAAAATCAATAAAAGGGTCCATTTCAGTTGTAACAGTGGTCAATTTTAAAGTTGCTCCGATTTTAGTAAACCTGTCAAATTATTGATGGAGTTCATAGGATTAAAATTAATGAATTTTTTGACTGTCTAAACTAAATTAACATTAGTTATACCGATGTTAGGGGGCCCAGAGGTTCCACGTCCATTGCATTTCAATGGGACTCGACTTTGTTTCCCCCCTACTTTCTTACGTTGTTCCTCAATGCTTGCTTAAAAGCACGCATTTGAGACACGCAAAACTATTCCTTGTTTTGATCTATGATCTCCACCAATAATTTTGCACCATTTTGTATCCAAAATGGAGTCACTTAAAATTGACCACCGTACAGTGAAATTGCCCTGTTTATTGATTTTGCTTGTTTTTAGTCTATAACCTTTAAACTTTACATTTTTAGGTAGTAGAACATACCTTTCCCTAATCCTTGTGGTTAGACCAATAACATGGCATACTTTTCAGGGCACGATTGAATCCCTTTAAAAATTTGACCCATTTACAAACTTGTCTTGGCCCCCTCTCCTTAAGCCCATTTGCGGCACTTAAGAATTATGTTTCGGGTGTCCCTGTCAGTCCTATCTACATATTTACACACTCAAACTTTTGTACTTGAGAGGTGTTACAAATGTCTGCTAGCTCCGGGGCTATTTCACACGTATATCTGAGCCCCGGAATTTCTGACACCCCGAATTAAAGATCTTGATACAGAGTATCCGCATTGCACTACCGAATGTTGGTCACCTCAGGTTAGTGCTGAAGAAGTTTTAGTTAAGATGATATCTTTCTTAGGCAATTCTTAATAGGCTATGTCTTACGCTATCACTTGCACTCGATTGCGTTTATCTAAAGAAAACAAAGGCAGAAATTACCATCTCTTTTAATTACGTTCTCCCTCAATTTTTTTTTAAATCCCGTATGCAATGATCTGGCGTTTAGTGGTAGTAATTGTTCAATTGTTACAATTTTAAGTAAGAGGCACCATTTTAAATTCTCTTTTGCAATAGAAATACAAATTCCATGACTTTGAATCACTATCTCGGCTGATTCGTTGACGATATATTACTACAAGGCAGATGGCATCCGACAAATATATATACAATAACTTTTGTAGTGAGCACCCCCGTTCTTTCATCGTTGTTTAATTGAGCAAAATTTTCGATTGTCCCTTTTAAATAGTGAAGAGAAATTTGCATAACTTACAACCACTATGGCTGAATCGTAATCCACAGAAAAGCTAACAAGAATGGTAACTGATGTTCAGCAATTGCTGTTACTGAGTTCTTCACTTTGTTTATGTTCTTTTGTAACCACCTGAGCGAGGTGTTTCTAGAATTTTCCTTTGTTCAATTATCCTTTATTAGTTACATGAATATTCATCGAAGAAAGTTATTTTTCTTATTCCTTTCTTCTCCGAGTGTCCAGAGATCCCTTTCCGGAAAAAAATTACGGTGTGATGAAGATTCATAGTTTAATTAACGGTCTTTGACCGCTTTCGTAACTATAATCGACCGTTGAACAAAGATACACACAATGATAATGATGAAATGAAAAGTCCTGACGTATATTCATGGATATAACGGTAGAAGGAATTAAACATTTTTACCAACCCAATGTGTACAATTAGACATTGTTAGAACATTTTCAAACACATTCCGAGTCGATACCACCCAACTGAAACATTGGCATTCATGTGCCGACGCAGGATCGAACCCACGGACTTCATTTCCAGACAGACGCCCTAACCACTAGCCACCATCCCCTGCTGATAACTGCAGTAATCACTGAGGCTAATAAGTACATTCTGCTATACCTATACAATACAACTAACAATGAGAACAAGACACATTTGTTCACTCGTTTATCATATATTATCTTGGCCAGATAGACGACCAATGTCTTGACCCCAGTATTTGGCAAACGAATAGATAGTTCGAGGCGACCATTGGCTGACCCTCCAAGATTTGGAAAACGAAGAGATAGCTCAAGACGCCCACTGGCTGACCCTCCAAGATTTTGGAAAAAGAGGGATGCCTTAAGACAACCCCTACTGACCGCCTCCAAGGTTGGAAAAAAGAAGCGCTCGTCTTTAGAAGTACAAAGAAGAGGACTTGAAGCAAACTGGTTTGTCACTCTTGACCCAAGTGATATGAGCGACGTTTGTATAATAATTCTATAATAATTAAAACACATACGAGAGCTTGAAATACATGTTAAATCTATTACATTCCCTTCAATCATAAGAAAGTGTTCAATGTATTAATGACATCTCCAGAAGAGTGTCTTTATCCTAAATATTTGTCTTCGTGTATCTTTGACAGTGGCGGCGCCACGGGTAACTTTTTCCTCCTCCAATTTTTTTTCTTCTATCACCCCAGCCCCCGCCAGAAGAAAATGAGAGATTTTTGGCACAAACTCACCAAATATTTTAGCAAAGAAATCAGCGATTTGGGCCAAAATGGTTGAAAATCTCCAAATTTTGTATTGAGTCACCCGTTCTTTCATCGTTGTTTATTGAGCAAAATGTTTCGATTGTCCCTTTTAAATAGTGAAGAAGAAATTTGCATAACTTACAATGACTACTTTGGCTGAATCGTAATCCACAGAAAAGCTAACAAGGAGATGGTAATCTGATGTTCACAATTAGCTTTTATACTGAGTTCTTTCACTATTGTTTATTTCTTTTGTACCAC
The DNA here is from genome assembly GCA_023653785.1 of Ophioderma brevispina. Taxonomy (NCBI): domain Eukaryota; kingdom Metazoa; phylum Echinodermata; class Ophiuroidea; order Amphilepidida; family Ophiodermatidae; genus Ophioderma; species Ophioderma brevispina. The sequence goes on from JAMKCH010066647.1 coordinate 27,370, forward strand.
CTGAGGCTGAGGTGTTTCTAGAATTTTCCTTTGTTCAATTATCCTTTATTGTCTAACATGAATATTCATCAGACCGTTATTTTTCTCCGGAGGTGTCCAGAGATCACTTTCGGAAAAAAATTACGGTGTGATGAATATTCATAGTTTAATTAACGGTCTTTGACCGCTTTCGTAACTATAATCGACAGTTGAACAAAAGAGGCACAATGGATAATGATGAAATGAAAAAGGCCTGACGTATATTAAAGACACTATCAGTGATTTGAAAAATATTTGAAATTTGCATCAATAGCTTCAAACTTGAAGGATAAGTCTGTAGAATTCTCATAAGTTACCTTTTCCAGCTGTAGAATTGAGCGAAAAGGAAAGCAAACGGCAGTGTTCCAAGATACGATTCTCCATTCATTTACGTGTTGTAGTAAGTGTCCGTTCGGACAATAATGACTAAAATCTCAGATCCTGTCCTTATTAGGTTGCTTCTGGTCTTATCATTTGCAGGGTATGTTAGGATACATGTACTTGTTACATACATGCAAAAATCTGATTTTTGATGATTTTTTCAATTTGCTGATTTAGCAAATCACTGATAGTGTCTTTAATGGATATACGGTAGGAAAGATGAAACAGTTTACCAACCCAATGTGTTACAATTAGACATTTTAGAACATTTTCAAACAAATTCCGAGTCGATACAACCCAACATGAAACATTTGCAATTATGTGCCGACGCAGGAATCGAACCCACGACCTTCCATCTCCAGACAGACGCCCTAACCACTAGGCCACCAGCCCTGCTGATAAAAAAAAAAAAAAAAAAAAAAATTTATTTCTTTTGTACCACCTGAGGCTGAGGTGTTTCTAGAATTTTCCTTTGTTCAATTATCCTTTATTGTCTAACATGAATATTCATCAGACCGTTATTTTTCTCCGGAAGTGTCCAGAGATCACTTTCGGAAAAAAATTACGGTGTGATGAATATTCATAGCTTAATTAACGGTCTTTGACCGCTTTCGTAACTATAATCGACAGTTGAACAAAAGAGGCACAATGGATAATGATGAAATGAAAAAGGCCTGACGTATATTAATGGATATACGGTAGGAAAGATGAAACAGTTTACCAACCCAATGTGTTACAATTAGACATTTTAGAACATTTTCAAACAAATTCCGAGTCGATACAACCCAACATGAAACATTTGCAATTATGTGCCGACGCAGGAATCGAACCCACGACCTTCCATCTCCAGACAGACGCCCTAACCACTAGGCCACCAGCCCTGCTGATAAACGGCAGTATAACTGAGGCTAATGAAGGACAGTCGGGCTATACATATACAATACAAATAACAATGAGAACAAAGACACATTTGTTCACTCGTTTATCATATATTATTTGCAGAGAGACGACCAATGTCTGACCCGCCAGTATTTGGCAAACGAAGAGATAGTTCGAGGCGACCATTGGCTGACCCTCCAAGATTTGGAAAACGAAGAGATAGCTCAAGACGCCCACTGGCTGACCCTCCAAGATTTGGAAAAAGGAGGGATGCCTTAAGACGACCCATAGCTGACCCGCCAAGGTTTGGAAAAAGAAGCAGCTCGTCTTTAGAAAGTACAAAGAAGAGGACTTGAAGTCAACGGGTTTGTCAACTCTTGACCCAAAGTGATATGAGCGACTGTTGTATAATAATATCTATAATATTAAACACATACGAGAGCTTGAAATTACATGTGAAATCTATTACATTCCCTTCAATCATAAGAAAGTGTTCAATGTATATAAGGACATCTCCAGGAAGAGTGATACTTTAATACTAAAATAGTTTGTATTCGTGTATCTTTGACAGTGTCGGCGCCACGGGGGACTTTTTCCTCACCATTTTTTTTTTCTTTCTATCACCCCCACCCCCGCCAGAAGAAAAATGAGAGATTTTTGGCAAAAACTCACCAAATTTTAGCAAGAAATCAGCGATTTGGGGCCAAAATAGGTTGAAAATCTCCAAATTTTTGATATTTTGCCCGCCAGAATTCCACTTTTTTAAAAAAAAAAAAAAAAAAAAAAAAAAAAAAAAAAAAAAAAAAAAAAAAAAAAAAAAAAAAAAAAAAAAAAAAAAAAAAAAAAAAAAAAAAAAAAAAAAAAAAAAAAAAAAAAAAAAAAAAAAAAAAAAAAAAAAAAAAAAAAAAAAAAAAAAAAAAAAAAAAATGATCTTTGAGCTTATTGTCAACGCTTTAGGTAGGTTTTCCGGCGCTGAGCGCTAAGTAATCAGACTATAACGTGGCGCTTTGCTTAAGCGTCAGGCAACGCTCTATATTTGAACAACGGTCAATTCAGGAGCATTGACGCAAGTGACGTCTGGTAATTTATACTCGATATAGACAAAGCTTTGAATCTACGCTCAAAGATTCACGAGTAGTCAGATAGAACGTTCATGTGTCCGTACAGTTGAGTATATACACATTTTTTTTGCTGAAACGGTCAGGCCATAACTTGGACCATATTCTCTCCGACTAGAGTATAAAAACACCTTAATGTACAGTATACAAGCTCCCTCTATAAATGAACCATATCTTTTCGTAGAACTTCATTTTTCGCTTGCATCTTGAAGGTTGATAAAATTGTTTTACTAGAAGCAAATTCAACTTACCTCGTTTCATTTCATCTCTCTCCCTCCCTTCCATCCCTTCTTTCACTCTCACTCCCGCCCTCACTCTCAATCTGACTCTCTCTCTCCCTCTCTCTCTCTCTCTCTCTCTCTCCCCTCTCTCTCCGCATCTTTCTCTCTCATACTCTTTCTGTGCATTAAAATAATCATAACAAATTACGTATTTTTTTCAAATAAATGAACCTTACACAGACGGTAAAAATATTACGTATTTTTCTCAAATAAATGAACCTTACACAAAAGGTAACGATTTGCTAAAATAGCTCAAAGTTGAAGCAAAAACAGGTAAAATAAACGTACTTAAATAGCTGGACACTATTTTCATTCCATAAGAGGGTCAGAATGTTTTGCTAAATTGTTGTGACATCATCAGCAGATCAATTGAGGGATTACTTATTTCACCAATAGGTTTAAGCCAGGCTTAGGTGTTCATGAATGGCACCTAAAAGTTTGATGTGTAGATAGAAAAACAATTCTCACACAAGAAATGGTCTCACCTATTACATCGTACTGTAAGAGTACATTGAGAGATAAGAGGTCTATACAGAGCGTATCAATAAAAACGCAACAAAACGTTTCCCCAACTTTTGTGGTAATTGTGTAAAATTACATCAAAATAATTAATGCCATCTTAAAGCCACATATCCCTTCTTTCCAACGATAGGTAATTTGTTCATGTGCGGTCATGGGTAACCGAGTAATCATTGGTTTTGCACAATAGGACAAAGTGAGCTTGGGACCAAGTTTCAAGTAATGCTAACACATGTCCTATTCAATGTTCCCTCTCTTCTCACTTCAGTCATGCAAGTGAATGGGATTTGTATTGAAACTTGGTCCCAAGCTGACTTTGTCCCATTGTGCAAAAACAATGATTAATCGGTTATCCATGACCGCACATGAATAAATTACCTATCATTGGAAAGAGGGGATTTGTGGCACTAGTTAATTTTGGAATAATTTTACACAATTACCACAAAAATTGGGAAGAAATTTTGATGCGTTTTTATTGATACGCCCTGTTCACGCAGTGACGGAAACAGCGGGGGCAGGGGCGAGAGTACCCACTCAAAGTCCTTTCCCCTCCCCCTCCTCCTCCCAAATGAGATCAGGGCCCGATCGATTGTAAGTTTGATTTATCAAGTGTAACTCGATCGAGCTTAAGTTGAACTTACGCTTGCTCGAGTTACGTTTACAATCGATCGTAAGTGTTTGTGAAACGGGCCCAGGAAAAGTAGTAAATTGATCAACAAAATCGACTAGAACCAAACTATCAATATGATACCGTGTTCACCTCTGCAAAATGTATTTTAAGAAAAGTTTGATCCCCCAAAAATATAGTTTCCCCGTTTGTATACCCCCTCCCAAAAATGACTGGTTGCGCCACTGCATTCACGAAGGACTGACTCTGGGTTATACCTGGGTCTAAGGGTAGACCCCTTTTGCGAATACCAGCCTGAAGGTCTACAGAACAAGTTTAAATCCGTTTTACTTTATAAATACATGCACGTGTTAGTACACTCATCTCATCAGAGAAATAACGGAAATGGCAACATGAAGGATACAAAAGATTCAGACGAGTGCCCAGGACAAATATATTACCTTATGTCGAAAAGTATGCACTACATATGCTGGGGATGAAAAAAAGGAAACATAATTTTTATTGTTTTCGGTATTGGATTTGATAAGTACCCATTCTTTTTCATTTTTACAGCAACGGATACTTAAAGAGACATGAGGAGATTTCCAGAAAGAAGCGCCCCCAATTTTTGTCGAACCCCCGTGTTTTTACATATTTGGAATGTTTACCAATATATTAGATCACACCTGAAGTAAATAAGCCAAATACGCCGTCTTTATGTAATAAGAGGATGATTCAGTATCAAAGCATAGTTTTCTATGGGGAACGATTACGATGGCAGGCAAGTTCAAAACAAGGTTGCGGTTTTCTTTTCAACTGTAGGTGGTCTACAACCGATCCAGTGAATTTTGAGAGAAATTCGTATCCAAAAAAATCTCCTCCTGTCACTTTAAAACAAATGTAATTCATTCATGTGTGTTGGAAATATTGAATTACATGTCAAGAAACGGCGTTGGATTGTCTATATGAGCAAGGACACTTGGCTTTTGGAATACGAACAAAAATCTCTAGGCATAAGGCCATAAAAAACAATTTTGTCTCAGAAGAAATTGTGAAAAAAATGCAAATGCGAAATGTTCTTTTTTAGAAAAATGTTAATGCGAAATGTGGGATTTTTTAATTGCATTTTTGACCCACTTTTTCCATTTTTTCGGCTTCGCGGCCGAATTTTCATTTATTTCTGGAAGACCAATTTTAAACAAAATGCGCGCGGTCGTCTGAGACAAACTTGTTTTTTTTTCTTGGCCTAATGGCATGGTACATTAGACATACGTGTTAGAAATTCAATACGTCACTTCTGCAATCTCTGTCAACAAGCAATAAAGTTGCATGAATGTTTTGGTGTCTATGACGTGGTAAGCAGGAGGCCTATGATTTTGTATTATCCAAATCTTTACTTTAAATAATGTTGTATCCAAAAACGATGTAGATTTGACTGGACGTCCCAAAATGAAGAAATAATATTTACACAATTAATAAAATCATATTTGAATACCTGACCCAGTTGCATTGTGTGTATGTATTTTATTCATATTGTGACTGGTATCAACCTTAATTTCTGAGGATTATATTAAACATTTCTGCTTCGTTTTGATATCATTATCGCCAGTTAGAAACGGGCTGGCATCGTTCGACTATTTCACCATAAGAGTTAAAGCAATAACAGCACATTTTTTGAAGAGCGCCCCCAATTTTCCAAATATTTTGAGATTTTTCCACAGTTGTATGGTAATTGGCTAGTAAAACTATACCTGTGAATGAGTTATTTTTTTTTTTTTCAGCCGAAATTCTCTATATGTCGCAAACAAAGGGAATTTCGTAATGTGATTAATATCGGAGTCTCCAATAATAATTCAACGGCTGCTAGAAATGTTCCTTCCAATATGGAAAACAGGGAAAATTGCGAATGCACGTGCTACGCTAATCCATTAGTTGTTCCTCGGTTCAGGGAAGTCGGATAAGGTAATTTTCTTGAGTGGTAACTATTTCATATGGACGGACATAACTTAGAATTTCAGCTCTGTCGTTAAGTACAATCTTGGCGCTCCCAATTCTAATGTACAAATCGCTATGTTTACGATTAAATAAGCATTTTTGAGATGGTATTGCAGGTATAGTTTATAGACAATTACCAACACAACTGTGCAAAATATCAAATTTCAAAAATGTCAAATTTGCAAAAATGTGCTGTTTTGCTTTACTTTCAGTAAACGCAAAATGTTTCAAAAACGTTTTTAAATGATTCCAGTTGGTTTCGTTTTTGTGAAAACATTTGGCTTGAAACGTTTTAAAACGAATCGTGCTAACATGTTTCTTCGTTTAGAAGATACATCCCCAGTCATTTAATACCTTCCTGCCACAGCTTAATAGTGTTTTATGGTACATAAACTAAGGGTCTGGGGTCTGAATATTTGATAAAGAATTGTTCCAATCCAGTAAATGAGATAATGCAATGGCTAAATTGTGTAGATTGTAATTACAAAATGCTTTATTTGATCGCAATTGGACATTCGGTTCCCGAATTATAGCTGACCAAGTTAAGTAGTGGACGCAAAATTTGCCAAAATGCATTATCTCCTTTACTTTATCATGTTAAAAATTTAAGGGGGTTATATTTAAGATTTTTTAAAGATATTATTTAGGAACTAGTAACACATTTTTTGGCTAAGTTGAAGTAAACAAATACCATATTATCCTTCCCATAATTTAAAGTATTAAATGTAACCGGTAAGTGATTTTTATGTATTTATGTTCCTAACCCGGCGATATTTAAGAAAAATTATTTTAAAAATTAAAATTAACAGGACAATGGATGCACCTATTTCGGTGATTCTTTCATTAAGAATGATAATTCAGGATAAAATGAAATTAAAAAATTCCAGATTTCACATCAAAGCGCCCTCAATTTGTCTAAAGGTGTCGAGCCTATAACTAGTTCCTTCTACGCAACATCCAAAACGGACCGAACGTACTAGAGAACGCTACAAGCTATTGAACATGAAATTGGGCACACATATTAAGCAAATAAAGGCCGAGTGAACCATGGGAAGGCCGATTTTCAAAAATAGTGTTCCAAATTCAAATTACGCATGAAATATGCGATTGGTCGAGTGCCGGTTCCATGGCAACGTGTAATCAAAAATCCGGCTTCATGGGTCACTGCGTTTACCAACTGCCATTGCCACCCAAGTTTCGTCCCAGTAGCAGGTTTGGTTATTATCCGTTGTTCTAGTGTTTAGCCAATAAGAGCCTTAAGTGCGTTACCATGGCAACCAGCGCAACAATTGCTCATGGATTTTAAAACTTGTGACATGGGCTACAATATGATATTTAAATGTATACACCACTATTTAGGAAAATTAAGAAACAAATCATCACTTCAAAGTTAACTGCTTCAGAACCCATTACCCCCCCCCCTTAATCTTCAAAATTATTATATTATAGTAAATGTGAATTTATTCACCTTTGCCATTTTGGATGAACTTTTGGAGACCGTCGCCTGCCAGCCTGGATCTGTAGCAAGTTGATGCTTGGAGTTTATGATGGCCATTGAAATATTTGTCTGGTTTTTTTCCTCATATTAATATTATTTGGATAAATATGCACTTTTCAATAAATTTCAATTTTGGACGTCATCTTGATATTGCTGGAAGCTCATTTTTTCGTTGTTGTAGATTGTGATATAGAAAGGTTGATTGATTTGTCCTGATCTACTTCAATTTTGACATCACACTTAATTTGCAATAAATGGTGAACCACACGCTCGAAAAAGTGGCACCATCATTTTTGGCCATCATTACCATAGTTAGCAAGTTCCCGTAGAGAACGGAAAGTAAATATTAAAATCCCACAGGAATACATATGGTCCCCGGCTTAGAGCATGAAGAAAGAGATGGAAGGAACCACAAGACTTCCACCATCCAGGTTTAATTTAATGCATTCACCGCACAAATCAATCTGTCGCAATCGATGATCGGCGAGCCAATCATACTGGAGATTTTTTGAAAACTCTATGTCCGAACCACGTAAAAGTGTAAAAGTATAAGCATATTGCAAAATGTTCCGGTGTGAAAGCGATATCGTCCGGGCGGGAGTCACACTACGGGCTCCATAGACGATAACGGAATAAAGCGTAAAACTTAATGTTGCGTGAAGAGTCAACTGAAGCGAGTGCCCTATGCCTTACCGTTGTAGCCGGATTATGAGTACGACGGACTATAAAGTACTTATACCGGTTGTCTCCGGTGTGTATTTGTTGCTGTTTTCGTAAATACGCTTTAGTGCACAAGACTGCCCCGTGTGAAGAAAAAAGGATGAATAGTTTGTAAATTTGAACGTGTTTCACCGATTTCCATGTAAGCCGCCATCGCGTGCTGAATTGCGTTCCCGAAGATACGGAATCTTACGCAATGAAGAAAAACAACCACGAACTGCGATTTTTTTCGAGCGAGAAAAGCGGATTAGGATGATCATCGGAAGGGCCACTTGTGAGGGTATGAATAACAATTGCAATTATGGGCGGCAGATGGATTGGTTGTGGTTCCTTCTCATCTCTTTCTTCCATGTCTAGAGTAAGCGAGTGGAATAATCTGTGACCATTTGTCAAATTTGAAAGGACCAGAAACAGAAACAAAATCGCTAGGTTTCCACGGTCTACCTCAGCCATTTTCTTTATTAAACATCAGGTGTTTATATTTCATACCACAGAATAGATAGAAGCTTCTTCTTACCATTGATATCAAAATAAGTACAGACATGCCCAGTATGACGTCACTATGACGTTATAAGTTAAGTGTGACAATAATGGATATATATAATATGATGGCACTAAAATGTTCTGCGTATATAAACTAGTAATTTTTAATCGTTTAGAGCAAAAACATGAAAATCGATATTTCGCACATTTTGGGGGACAACATTTAATTTTCTACAATGTGTGTGTCTGTGGAAATTGACAGTTCTGCGGCAATGCGAACTTTATGACGCCATTCCGACGTAATACTAGGCATGTGGGTACTCATGTTATTATCAATGGAAAGAGGAGGATCATGGTACCAAAATCTAGTATCTGCGGCATATTGACGTCATACTAGGCATGTTGGTACATCTCTTCCGAGGGGGGGGGGTGGTTACCACCACATCCATCACTTTAGGAGCACGCTGTATCCTACATATACCACAATGGGTGCTTGCTTTTGCGTGGAAAGAAGCGTAGAATGGCAATTAAGTTTTATTATTTGGCATCAGAAAAGGACTTTGGTAAGGTGCACCAAAATTAGAAGAAGGGTAACAAACACGCCACTCTTCGGAAGACGAGGGTTAAATATAACAATCATGGAACTATGGAAGAACTAACACCATGAGTATGCACCCAGTGCGACATATTTTATTCTTCAAAAATATTATACAGAAAAAGAGTTTGAGACGTTTCACATACCACCCAATGCCGTAAAGCAGCCCACGTACGTTCAAAAACTTCATTTAAAAACTCCTTTTTCATACGTCAAGCCACACAAATCAATGAAGCCTCTACAAATGACTTCCCGATTTGTGTCTATCTTCATAGTGATGTGATATTGTAGTTTGTCAAAAGAAATCGATAATATTAAAGTCGCAGTTTTCATGTTGTATTAAACCAGCAGCCCGCGTTCATTTCTTACGTCAACATCCGTCACATACGGCTTATCAACGTCCTTGCTTCTTGAAGTTCGTCACAGGACAGTGATTTTGAAATTGATTGGAGTCAAGGATAGCCTATGAATAAACTTTGGCTATATCTTTGCAGCAAAGAAGTGCCAATCTATTGCTCGTAAAGTGGCGTAATTGTCTGATACGTCTTGTTTAGTTTTGCTTACGCTATTCAATATTTGTTAACAGCTGTTTAACTATGGTCGCATAGCTTTTGCTTTTTTAATTGATCATACCTAAATATAAAGAGATGAAGATGCACATGCTATGAACAACAGCCCAGACTCTTCAATTGTGTCCGTAGACAGCGAGATTGCAAACATGCTCAACGGACCCAGCAGCTACCCAAACAAACATGGCTCCCTCAAACTGCTCCAGATAAAGTAAAGAAGTGCTGGGAAGAACACTTTCACAACATCTCAACCTGAATTCCCCAGAGATGAATAAGAACTTCATTCCATCCAGACCTGGCAATTCAACTCAACAGGCATGCCTTTCCATAGAGGAAGTAGAAAAGGCCATTAAAATCTGAAAATAACAAAGCATGGGGGAGGGATAAAATCTCTGCTTAAACCCTGAAAGCAGTGGCCCAGCGATGAGACAGCTACTGTTGAAAATAATCACCATGCCCGTTAGAAGGGGAAATTCCAGAAGACTAAGCAGGGACGATTACACCAGTATACAAAGAAAGTGAGAAACTAAGATTCCGCCAACTATAGAGCAATTACTTGACTGTCCATCCAGGGAAGTATTCTATAGAATTGATCCTGAACCGATTCCAGGACACATAATTACTACCTTGAGAGGAACATGTGGATTTAAGAATGGTCTCACGAGGTACTACTGATGCTGTATTTAATGTTCGCCAAGTGCTAGAGAGGCAAAGAAAGACGCATTCCTATACACTGGAAACGTTGTAGATTTAAAGCAGCATTTGATACCATTTGGAGAGGGCACTCTGAAAATGCTTAAGATCAATTGGGGTAAACAGCAAGCTGGTAGACCTAATTGAAACGATGTCATGAGCAAACCTATTGCGTCAGTAGGTGGTGAATGAATGGAAAAGTCAGACTGGTTCGAAGTCTTAGTTGGTGTGAGACAGGGATGCCTTCTATCTCCATTGCCTCTTCAAATCTCTTCTTAGAATGTAATGAGAGGAGTTCAAAACATAGGTCCGGAATCCAATGGGAGAGGAGGAGAGATGAAAATCAACAAATTCGTTATGCCGATACACAACCCTGCTGGAAATGGTCTTGGAAAAGTTCAGCTATCCACAGAAGAACTGAAAAAAGCCTGCGCCAAATGGGAATTGAGATCAACCCATCTAAATGCAAGATCATGTCGATGCCCCAAGAGGACATCCACCCTTAACCAGACAGCCCTATTGACAAAGTAAATATTTGTCTTTCTTGGACAGTAATGTGCCTTCGGTTAAAGGAGGACATCAAGAAGGGTACAAAGACTGGCCAGCATGGGGCATTCGGTAGTCTTCAGGAATACCATCTGGAGCAATTATGACATCACAAGATTCGCTCAAGTCAGAATCGACCAGTCTCTTTATACTCACCCATGCCAACATATGGAGCAGAGTCCTGGATATTGCGCAAGGCAGACTGCCAAAGCTAGAAGCTTGAGAGAGATGTTCCGGTCCATCCTAGGAGTGAAGTGAACCTTTGGACAAAAATAGAAATGATGAAAGTAGACAGCGTCTGAACATCACATGACCATCACGGATGCATTCACCAGGAGACGGCTGACGTGGACCGGGGGTTGGACATGTCGTCGGGATGCCGGAAAAAAGATACCATCAACCAAGCCTATACGCAAGACTTCAAACACGCGTAGGAGGCCAGGTCGCCCACCAGCAGATGGAAGGACCAGACTCCCCAAGGACACAGACTTGGACCTCCAAAATGCCGAATCTATTGCAAAGGGCAGACCAGAATGGAGGAGAATTAATCATGAGAAGAGCAAAGGGACAACCCGTCCTATTGCAGTAAAGTCAAAAAGTCAAGTCAAATATAACCAAGATTTCTACGTATATATAACATAACATCAATACCCCAGATAAGTGGTTTCTGAGAAGTGTGACGTAGCTATCTCGGCAAATGATAGAATGCATTAATTCCATCTGCAGTTACCTTGTCTTGCAACGCCAAACTCAACAAAAAACAGGGTAGTGATTCGCAACTAAACGGACAGATTAAAGATTTTAAAAATACTGTCATTATTCCTTATCACCCCGTCCTCGATCATTACATCCAAGGTCGAGAATCGACCCACCGGTCAGGGTCATATCAGAGCGACAGAGGGCATATGGGTCTTCTCATGGAAAGGTACAATTTGGAAGGACTTGCGTTTGTCCTCCACGATCGCCCCCAAACATGTGAAAGAATACAATACACCGGGTGAACATGAGACATTTTATGTATTATGCAGGTGATTTTTTGTATCTCTGCAAGCTTGGATTGTTCTGCAAGTCAGGTCTGGCCAAGTTAAGCTATTGGCCTCAAAGTGCAAAGTGACGTTATGGGTCATAGATGTTGGGGATAGAATAAAAAAAAACTGCTGTGCTGTAAATTGGCAATGGTCGACCTGACAAGGCTAAATCACTTAACTTAGAATGGGGGGACCGCCGGAATATGCCTGCCATTACAAACTTAAAAAGCTCACCCTAACTATTTTTGTGATTATTTATAGCTTATTACTTTATGTTAATTAATATGATATGATGGTTGGAATGTATGTCACCTAACCCTACAACAACGACGACTAAAAATGGTATTACTCGCAGGTTCATAATGGCATTACTCATCCAGTTGATGAAATATTTAGGAATCATGATGTTAACTTTCACCGATACGGATGATGAAACTCAGCGTTCTGGGCGTGTTAATCAAGATTACAGGTGATTGTGAGCATTTCATCTTCAAAACACTTTCAAGTTGCTTATATCTCTCATATAACACCTGGATTTCGAAACTCATTTGCTGCAGATAAAATCAAGATTCTTGTCTTTGACCAATGCCCGGTGTTTTGACACTTTTGATGTCTAAAGAGCTTGGGGTGTTGTTTGATCCACCATGAGTATTCCAATCAGATGGAGCTATATGTGAGTGGAGGGTAAAACCCTATTCGTAGCTTATGGCGTAGTCTAGGTTATCACCTTTTGATTGCTTGCAAAACAGCTGTACGATCTTTGGTCTTGTTCCCGCCAAATGACTAAAGCCAAATCATTAACCCCCTATTATATGGCGACAATGAAATAGATCTCAAAAGGATCCAGCGCTTGCAAAAATAAAGCTGCGTCGTTGGTGTCGCATGCGGGAGTAACCAGAGTTCGTGACAGCACCACTCTCAGGGATCCTAAATAATCGGGATATGACACTCGATAAAAGAAGTGGAGGCATACTGCATAAAATCTGGACTCAGGGATGCGCCGTCGTACGTGATGCTGTGCTGCTACGTCATTCCCGGTCATACGTTATACTGTATATAGGAGGCTATTAGGTGACTCATTAGGTGACTCACGGTGACATAACTATTACTAGATATCGAATCGTCTATGGGCCCCATTTTTTACACAAGCTCACCCGCTGACCCTCTTCACTGGTTGCCTGTAAGGAACGTAGCAGATACAAAATCCTTCGGGAGTATGTAGAAGTTTCTGATGCCTTACTGAGGGTCTAAATTTGTATAAGGTATTGAATGACCTTTCGGAGTAATATCCTATGAAATAAAAAGAAAGGTATTTACTCGAAAGGTTTTTAGTACGAAAGGTCGATTACTCGGAAATTTCAAGAAAACGACCTTCGGAGTAATGACTTTCGGCAGGTAAATATTTCTATGAATGAAAAAAAAGGATTACTAGAAAGGTTTTTATTCCGAAAGGTCGATACTCCGAAAATTCGGAGAAACGACCTCGGAGCAAATATCCTATGAAATGAAAAAAAGGTATTTCACTCCAAAAGGTTTTATTCGAAAGTCGATTATTCCGGAAAATTCGGAGAAAGAAACGACCTTGCGGAGTAATGGACCTGTCGGAGTAAATATCCTATGGAAATGAAAAAAATGGTTTTACTCCGAAAGGTTTTATACGACAGGTCAATATTCCGAAAAATCGGAGAAACGACCTTTCGGAAGAGATGAGCTTCGGAGTAGTGTAATGACTTTCGGAGTAAATTCTATAAAATAGGAAACAAAAAGGGTTTTAATCCTCAAGGTTTTATTCCGAAAGGTCGAAATTCCGAAAAGTTCGGAGAAAGACCTTTCGGAGTAATGACCTTTTGGAGTAAAAACCTTTCGGATCAATAACTTTTCGGATTAATTACCCTTATTTCATTTTCCGAATAAAGACCCTTCGGCATAAAAATCTTTCGGAGCAATGACCCTTCGGATAAATGATCGATCGGAGATAAAAGTAATGATCTTTATTTTCGGAGAAACGGCCTTGGCGGAGGAATGAACTCGGCTAATGACCCCCTTCGGAACAAAAAAACTTTTAGGAATTATGAGCTTCCATAGAACAGTGTCTTCGGAGTAATGACCGTCGGAGAAAAAAATTCGGAGCAATGGGACACGTCGGAATATCGAACTGTCCCCCCTTGATCTAGGCTCTGGAATAGCTTCCCGTTCAACATTAAAGAGGCGCCTTCCACCGCGTCTTTAAGCGCTCTGAAAACATATTATATCTGATGCTTAAATTTGTTATCTTTAGATTTGTTAGTTTTTCTTATTATGCTGCATGGCATTTTGCATATTATGTCGATTTTAGTAATGATTTTAAGGGCTGTGTTCCCTATGTAGGAGCGTAATTTAAATGATTTCTATTTTTATTATTATATTATTTACTTTTGGCCTGTTCGATTCAAAGTGATTTCCCGAGAAAAAAAGAGTAATGGCCATAGCAAGGGCTGACTCACAGCAGCCGACAAGCCCCGTGGAGCTGTTTGGTTATGGCGTCATAATTTTGGAGGTCACAGGGGCTTAAACATATAAGTGCAATGGAAGAACATTCAAGAAGCCACTTGACTTCAGAAGTCGAATCACACAATGACACTTATGTATAGACCAGTTAACAGCAAATGTTTGTAAACACGTGAGGGCCTGGTATCTTGACATAGGTCGGCCTGACTGGTACACACTAGGCAATTGTATGTGTTAGAGTTTTAATGCTATGTGCCATAACGATTCGCAGGAATGGATTCGGGGCAACAAAGAAGTGACGTAGGATGTTAACTGGTCTATAAGATTTGACCCTTCCCGCGAGTGCTAGCACTCATCGGCGTATGACAATGCCGTTGGACGAGATAGCTAGGGAACCTCTGTGTCAGTTTTGATGAAACGGTAATAACCAACTTTAAAAAACCCAGTTGGCTCGTTGCAAGCAGGATTGACGGCTGGAAAAGGAACAAACTACAGGTCGTCTGGTCTGTATAGCTCCCAGCAAAGGCCATTGTTACGTATTCAAAGTAGGCATGGATCACTCACTGAGGGGTAGTGGGGACTCATTATGTAATCGTTCACCTACTCTACTATGATTATGAATGTGAAAAATGTAATAAAATCCTTAAAGATGGCGTCCAAATATTCCCCTTTTCCTTTCAGGTAAGGACACTTTTCGTAAAGGGTTACTGTGTGGACTGAGTTCATGTGCTATATTCGGGAGAGGACGATAAATCAAGTAGTGTGGCGATATACACAATATATCATAACTACACTGTAAGAATCAGTCAAACTTATGGCCAACAGTGTATATTGTGTATTGCAGGCGCAATCCTTTTTTAAGCTAAGAAGCTGATCAGTCAGTAAATTTATATGTCTGTTACTTATGGAAAGAGGCATCAAGTTATGTTATTCCATGTCGTATAATTGTACTGGTCCTTTTCATATCAACGCAATCGTTGAAGTAGAAGCGTTGAAGTCTATTCCCCCATAGAGTCTACCATAGTATTCTACCCATAGTTTCTAGTATTCTACCCATAGATGGAGCACGGCTTCTTTTCACTGGAGTACAATAAGGCTCATCTACTAAGGACACAGTTCAATGGGTGTACTTGTAATACTTGCACATGAACGGACCTTGTCTGCTGTGGGTAAATAATCTACCCAAAAACCAGGGGATTGTATTTTCTAAAACATTGGTGAATGAAAGCTACTGACCTTGCCAAGGGAATTGAGATTTTACTAGCTCACGTTTTTACTATATCTTGCACCTGATCCCTAGAGTCTCATTTCACATATCGCTAATACCAAAATTGCTACGACCTGAATATCCAACCTTGCCAAATCCACCACTCCCAGATCGAAAAAAATCATCCACACCAGTTCAAAGTTCTTGTGTAACGTGCACTCGAGCTATGACAAGACTTGATGTTGGTGTTCTACTCATCTGAATATTTTATACCCGACATTGAACCCTTTTTTGGGTTGGGCGGAAAAATCTTGCACTTGACATCGTTATGGGTAGAAATATCAAGTTGTTGATCACACGAAATCGCCCGAATTTGGCAGGAGAAGTTTTTATACTCCATTTTCACTAAGGTTATGGATGTTTCGTAGGCTTATTGTTTATACGATTTTTCCTCTTTCTCAAATTCTCTTTGAATCGAATTGAAGTGTTAAGTCATTTAATACAGACATCTTTCAGAGCCATCCGTTGTCAACGATTATTTTTATTCTGTGTTTAAATTCATTATTCAATCTCCTGAATGTTGCGAAAGTGATTAAAACACCCTTTGCTGAAGAATTCTATTTGATAACAGGTAGATAACAGACAAGATATTATAAAAACAAAGGCTCATATATATAAACCAGATATTGGACAAGACCATGTATATGTAACTTCAAGGAAACCGTACAGAAGCAATCCCACTATATGTACCACCAAGTTTTTCTCTCAATTTCTCTGTCCACCTTCAAGCACCCATCGTAGGATATATTGATTAGGTTCTTATCGGAAATTACTTTAAAGCGGACAGGCACCTTTTCACAAAATATGAAATTTCTTCATTTGCTCTCAACTGATCGTCTAGGCCATTGGAAGACAGAGATATATTTTACACATAAAATACATACCCCAAAACAGATAGGGACATTGATATGAGGATAAAGATATCCTGTATATTTTTAGGCCTAACTTTTAAGTTTTCCTAACTTTAATCAACAAATGTGTAATATTACATGATATTTTGGACTCGTACTCACTTATCTTAAAACCACAAGGTTTATAGACGCGTCAAAGAAACATTCATCGGCGTACGTGTGCTTGGGTTAAACGCCATTTTCGTCGTCTGCGATTTCGCGATCGCCGGCGACGCTAATTACAAAATCGTTCCGTTTACCATAGTGAAGCTGATTTGGTCTTAATCATTTCGGGTGAGGGCCTTTGTATATCAAAGCTTTACACCATGCAAAAATATCGATTTTGAAAAATGTTGATGGCGGCACTATTTTTCAAATGTGCCGGTGTATCTTTATGGTTAGCGTTTTAAGCAGAGTATTTTTTTTTTCAGGCATCGACTTCATTCCGCCTTGTTGTTAACGGCATGAAAGGGGATGACCTAGTATATCGTCACATAAACTTTAAACTTAACAAAACGAGTCCTTAAAAAGGACAATCTTCTGCATTTTATGCACATTTGTAAATGAAAAACCAAATTGAGTTTGTATCACTATAATTGTAATGATACTATGCAAGGCATCAATCAATCATAATGATCAACCTTTATTGTGACACAAAAGACATTCAGTTTCATGTTCCTTTTTCTGATACATCTGGTATTATTTTGAAGTGAATCACATTCCATGGAACACCAAGCTTCATTTTACCATACTTCCCTTTAAAGGGAACTTCTTATCTAGTGCAAAGGCCAAATCACTATTGTGTCGTAATACCTGTTCATGACATTGCTGCACAAAAGTTGTGCCTGTTTACCACAAGAAATCACATGGCATGGAACACAATCTTCAGTTTTACATACTCCCTTTTAAAGGGAACTTCTATCTAGTGCAAAGGCCCAATCCCTATGGTGTAGTAATACCTGTCATACATTGCTGAACACAAGTTGTGCAGATTACCACACATGAAATATTAGTCTGCTGATGAAATAGTTCCATTGCTATCAGTGGTAAAATATACATACAAACAATGTATTATGTACACAATTGTATATTATAACATTGGAAGTATATTTGGCTATAAATTGGCTATAGAAGTCATTCTACAGATTTAATGTCAGCAAAATTTTGCAATCTGACCAAACCAATCAGAAAACTGTTTACATAGCTAACTTAGGTTAGGACTAGTCTCATTTAGTGCAAGCAGGGGATGTCACTATCAATAGTGGTGCAAGTAGGGTATGTATATCAAGACCAGGCCATGTATGGAAATATGAGACTCTTTAACTCAACAGACAGTATCAGTACAAGCTGAAGTGTAAACAAAAATGGGCTGTGTACCACAATTAAGAACTGAGTACCACGATGAGGTTTGGTCAATTCAGGGACTATCTTCTGCTGGCAGAGAAAAAATAAGTCTAGTTCTGTTCAAACAGGACTTGCACGTGTGTGTGAATGGAAGTCAAAGAGTTGATACATTCTGATGCGTTTGATAGACAGAGAAGGAAGGTTCCTGATGTCAGCTCAAAACTTATAAATCACATAATGTCTAATACCAGAGTTAAGATCTGGGAAATGGGGGAAGGCTATGAGTTTTTACAAATTATTTTTGCTCCAGCCACCATCCTCAGGGTCATCATATTTCAAACGTTGCCATAGTTTCAACGGAAATTACGGTAGGGGCACGTGCAAACCCCCCAACCACACACACACACACGCGCGCGCGCAGGCGCCACGCCTTGGATTTTGGTAGATTTGAAAATTGCTTTAATCTGTAAGATTATCAGAAGATGACATCAAAAGTACGCCATCTCAGTCTATCAAAGACATCAGATGTGTGAATTCTTGGAACATTCCGCACACACGTTGCAACAGAACATATAGCTTATTTTAGTTTAGAGTCTATTCGGCGAAAGGGAATTTCATGTTTGCTAAAATAATTCATCCAAGGAAAAGGTGATATGATATACCCAGGTATAATAATGCGTTCATAGTATGACCACGGGTATATAGCCAAGTTAATGTTGGTGGGTTGCAGAGTTTTGAAAATTGAGTCCAAGTCAGGACTATAGCAGCTGATGGAATCGGGATAGAGATCCCGAGTATAAATGTCACAAAGATTAATAATAACTCAGTTCCCAAGAGAAAGGAACCTGGTCGCAAGTACTTAGGGCAGTACTGAATTATGTTAATGTATGTGTCTAGAAAGAGTGAAATTCTATTGAAAAACCGAAAGGAATTTATGTTTGAATACTGGTTATACACTGGCACAAAAAGTTATCTCGGCATGTTTTTCGATTAGTATTGTGCCAACGTCAGACGAAATTGAAAGTTTTAGAGATATACATTTTGATCCCTAGGTTTTGCTATTCATTTAACACCTCGCTTCTAAAAAGTGTGCAAAAATGGCTGAGACAGAGAGCCCGAAAGACGCAAAACCCCCAAACCAAAGTTGCAGTTTGGATTTTTCACTGGTCACTGTGTGGTACAACGTAATAATACGTGTGTAATGATTTGCCAAAGGAGGTTTTTCGACTGAAGGAGCGAGAAAGCCTACTTGCAATATGATTGTGGTACACGTGTTCGTGTCTCAGTACACTTCAATGCCTCGAAAAATCCAAAAAACTGCAACTTTTGGTTTGGAGGGTTGCGTCTTTCGGGCGTTCTATCTCAGCCATTTCTGCACGCGTTTTTAACAAGCAATGTATTAAATGAAAGAGCAAAACCTAGGCAAAAAATGTAATTTCGGAAACTTTCAAATGGTTGACGTTGGCACAAATATGATCGAAAAAACATGCCGAGATACTTTTGTGCCAGGTGGTATATGAACATTGAGTAAAATATGAGTTACTTCCAACCATTTGCAGAAGCAAAGATTAGGGTTCCCTCGTCTTTTTTTATTAGTTGTAGTATTATTATTTAAGTCGGGCACATCTTGGTATAACAACTGAATCAAGGCAGATTACGCTGACCATCATTTATTTAAAGTTCGTGTTCCTACCCCGTTTTAGCGGATATGAGACGCAGCATTTGGGGCGGGTCGAGAGGAGGGACGGAGAGTATTGACGCATGGACTTTTAAAGTTCATGGGCAGTTAATCCCTAGTTGATAGGTATGGATTTTAAACAGAGGGTGTTTTGCATCAACCCATAACATTGCAATGTGCCTATAGGCCTACTGTAACTGTAGAAAACGGGTATCAGTACTTAGGGATACCAAAACGTGTTCCAAAAAGTTCAGAAACATTAGACATTACATTAGACATTATGTTTTCACCCTCATCTCCATATTATACATTAATGGACAATACAAAAAACGTTATCGAATTATAGTGTTTAAACAATAGAAGAATTATACAGTGAATAGCAGTATGCTGTAATGAATACAATAAGCATACAATTAAATCTATAATAATAGATAAACTACAAGAAATTTCTTGATCCTGTGAAAATTTCCCTATAAGTACTAATGCTTGGTAGGCTAAAATGAGCGTAAAAGTCAGGGTTTTTATGTGTTCATAATAAGGATTTTTGTGGGATCACATGACCACATTGTGTGAAATTTTCCCAAAAGTGGTGCTTGGGGGGGATTGACCCAATACAACCCTCTGTATTTTACCTATCTATTTGACTAGCAAGAACGGTTTTAAGCAGATCAGGGTGAACCTTCATGTGACCGTACAGATGAGTATAATTACAACTTTTTTTTTGCTGAAAATTATAGCTTAGGGTTGTGTAGAATATGAATCTGCTGGGTGCACCTGGGCATCCTTGGGCATTTGATAAATCCACAAGATGCGGTCGCATTACTGCTAATTATATATTCCAACCTATATTAATCAAACTAATGGAGTTTACTAGATATACTATATGATCCAAGGAACAAGTGTATGGCCTTGTCCACATTAAGTCATACTTCAAATAAAATGGAAGCCAATCGAATAATTCTAAAAATATGCCCTATTACAGCAAATACCTGCGATCAAAATAGACTTGAACTACTTAAGGTTATGTTGTTAGACACAATAATATGTATTTTCTGATATTTTTAAATTGTAACATTGCGTCAATCATATGCAGCCAAAAACGTGAACATCTTCAAAAAATACTTGAACACCAATTTATAAGTATTACAGCGTCCAATCGAAATCATGTGTCAATGACATTAGAACTGTATCCCGTGATCCTTACCAATTTACACATAAATTTCATTGTGTTAAATGGCGCCAAAAATCGAATAAAACACTATGGGGCAAAGTTTTCAAATACCATAGGAATTACATTTTTCACATATTTGCCGTCATTTTATAAATTTGACACATTTTTATTCATATCGGAAACTACCTGGTATCACTTGTTATGATCATAGTACTTTCTAATTGTTTCATTGCACAATAATTTATACTTGAAGGAAATATTTAGAAATTTTTTGTGTCATGTTTTTTTGAAAGATATTCACGTTTTTTGGCTGCCATATTGATTGCAGTCATGTTTACAATTTTAAAATTATCTATATACATTTATTGTATCTACACATACTTGCAATGTTAATTTTTTATCGCAGGTTTTGCTGTTATAGGCATATTTTAATTGATTAGATTTGGCTCCATTTTGAATTTGAAGTATGACTTATGTTACATGCCATACCTTGTTCATTGGAATCTTATAGTATATTTAATAACTCCATAGTTTGGTAATATAGGGTGAATATATAATTATCATTTATGCGACAACGCCATCTTGAACTTCTCAAAATGCCCAAGATGCCCTAGTGCACCCGGCAGATTCTTATTCTACACACC